>JAHWFP010114651.1:224482-260647 GCA_023313725.1 Lithobius niger | reverse complement strand
ATTATTATTATTATTATTATTATTATTATTATTATTATTATTATTATGTTGAGAAAAAAAGCAAACTTATAACTAAGATACAAAGATTTCAGGTACCATTATGGATAAACGCGTACGGGGAAAAAAAATAAAAAATGGTATATACCAACGAACTTTAACAAATTACCTCATGAATTGCTGCATTATTAAGTATTGAAATGTTACAGGAAATGTTAAAAGACGTTTTGGTAAATAATTATAACAAATAACTAATTGTCTGATGTTGATGTATGTACTGTAGTTTTTTTTTCCATTTATGGCATTTTAAAAGCCGTTGTGTTTTTTTAAAAAGCCGTTGTGTTTTTGAAAAGAGCCATTGTGTAAATGAATTTTATGAATTTTTTAATTGTATACATATTAACACAAAAAAAATAAGTGTACATATTTCTCTGGTCGTGGAAATAACATTTGTGAAAATGTTTAAATGTTCTAATTTGTAGACTCAAAACAAGTTTTCTAAGCAAACTTGGAGTCATTTAATGTATTAAATAAATGTCGTAAGTTGCTGGAACAGCCTTTCTCTAGGATGGACCCTTCTCTTCTAGAATATGTCAGGGGTGGCTGACGTCATGATCGAAACAGGGACGTCTTGTGCAGAAACAGTCGTAAACCACATGCTACCTTGCCCAATCCACCACCACACCATCCTGCCTCGGTTACTGATGGCCCAGTCTACTTGTCCGGTTGCAATAAGACGCCTGACCAGGGTGAACTCCCGTTTCGCCAAATCCCGTTTCGCCAAAGCTAATTTGAGAAAATTTTACGTCCACAAAATTTAATACATTATTTCTATGCAATGAGGAATTAAAAGGCAAACATTTAATAGAGACAAGCAGCGGTAGAATAAGAACAATTGATTTATTGGCGTTTTGAAAACTAGCAATACAGACGGAAAACCGTACACTTTAAATATTGTTTAGAATGTGTGGTCGTCACTAGATCAATGCCAAGGTTTTCTTTTAAGAAAAGTCAGTTATATACATGATAGTTACCCTTTCCCACACGGGTTTTTCCGTTTCGCAGAATCAAAATATTCTTCAAAAATGCACCATTGGAGAAGTTAAAGACGCATGCCTAATTGGAAGGAATTTGTGATTAGTTGCGGTTTCTGATGTTATGCGTTTAGCCGCAGCGAGCGTGGCAGCACGAGCGATGCACGTAATTTGAAGAAAAAAAATTATTCTGCAAAACGGAATTCCGCAGAACGGGTGTTTGTCTATAAATGTCTGACCATTACACGGGAGTCATGTTTAAATTTCGTGAAAGGTATTTGACAAAACGGGATTTGGCGAAACGGCACGTAACCCTGACCAGAACGTGACAGTACGCGAAGCCCTAACGTGCAATGTATTAATAATCTTCAGGTTTACTTCAAGTCCAAAATAGAATTGACCAAACCTGTATTACCAAAATCGTACTCCTCATAGCGTTCTATCTAAACGCAGTTACCGAGTTTTTCAGTGTTCTGGAGGGTTCTACATTGATTAACAAGGGGCTGCAGTGACTACCTAGTCGCAACAGGTCTTCTATACACTTCCGCCACTTTTTCAACGAAAATGCTGGCGCACACCTTTATGACGCAGTGCAACAGCGATTATAATCTAAAAGTAATAACGGTCACAAATGCCGTATAAAAAAGTGTTAGCTGCCAAATTTTTACCTGCCGTTTTAATTTCGTAAGTAGGACGCAACGGAAAATAGGGTTCGAGAGTAGGCCTATTCATTTATGCAACACGGTGTCGAGACTTCGATTTTAGGCCTAATTTTCAGCTTTTTAGGCCTCATTTTTTAACTTGCCGTTTAATTACCTATAATATCTGGTAACGGAGAATTGGGTTCGAGAGTATGTCTATTCATTCATGTAATACGGTGTCGAGACTTCTTTTTATATGAATGTATGCGGGTATAAAACGGAATCCTTTTGGTTTTTTAGAGTTACATGTTTTTCTGTAGTGGTTAAATGCGACGATCAAATGTTATTAATTCATAGAGTTACGTCGAGAAAGTATTAGCTATAAGGAAGCAACAGTGTTTTACTTTGCCTTGTTTTTTAAAGTCCACTTGACCATTACTGAAAAAGGCGACGGACGGACGGACAAAGTCGTTGCTATACGGCCGTTTCGGCTGCACAGAAGACTAAAAATATTAACAGGTATGGAACTTTACAGAACTGTTATTGGTGTATGGACGGTTCCATTCGGGGGTTTGTCTTTCACGTTGCATAGGGCAGCGAGAACCTCCACCAAACAAAAACTGGTTATTAATCGATCGTCTGCTTTAACCACTTGCAGACCGAACAAGATAAAAACCAAACTTGGCCGTATTTACGTATCATTGAGAAAAGAGGGTTTGTACTCTCCGTGGAGCCATCAACTTCAGCGTCAGGTCATTACGGGATACGCTTGGCTGGCTTTTCCGAGCATCTTGGCAGCTTTGCCATCTAAATTTCAGTCGGCCGACGACGGAACAACACAAAGACAACAACAACTCACTTGCCGAATTGCAAGGCAAGCACAAGCTTGTACTCTTCTTCTCCATGTTGTATATAAACGAATTCGAGAGGGGAGAGGGGGAAAATCTTCTAATAGTTTTCAAGCAGCAAACTCGCCAAGTGCCTTTTCCTTCTCAAACCACTTCTCATTAAACTAAGCAGGCGAAGAGAGCTCAACGTTTCTTCACGTTTTTTTTTTTTACTCCTCGAATTTTTAGTTGAAAATTCGTCGGTTTCGTCTTTCAAACAGAAAAAGGAAAAACGAACGTTAAACGTCTGCGTCAACGAACGGATCTTATCTTCTGGCAAAGAGTGGAACAATTACGTTAAAAAGCTTATTTCGCGCTACGCCGATTTTCCCGTGGAAGAAAATACTTATTTTCAACTTTTCGAAAGCGCAGAGCGGAGAAGAATCCCCTTTTGATGTATGCTTATCAGAATTTTCACTAATTTGGCATGAGGATCCTATTTAATTACGATGCAGGTTCCTAAACTGGAGAGGGGAAATCTTAATACTGTTTGTATAAGGATTATTACTTTTTTTGAAAATGAAGATGAAGCTTTCAAGTGTTGCAGAAAGTGTCCAATTTTACGACATCCTTTACTCAACATTCGCACACATACAAAAAAATTCAAGCACTTTCCGGACTTTGTCAAACCCAATATAATTTTTCAAGGACCTTTCCCAGACTAATAAAATATTTGTCAAGGACCTTTATCAAGGACTTTTAATCAACAACCTTGCCAACATCATCTCAATAAACGTCATTGTTTCATGCGTGTGAGTGATGAAAAAAAGCCGCGGGGGATAAAAAAAATAAAGGCAGATGGGATAAAACTGTGGGAAAAATATTAAGGGAAAACAAAAGCTGCGGTAAAAAAAAGCTGAGGAAAAAACTTATTTTTTATTTTGTTTTGCTCCTTTCCGCTTTTTTTCGAAACTTTTTTCTAGAATAATTTCAAAAGCCTATAACCTTTGAACAACTGATGAATAAATATTCAACAACGGATGAATAAGCATAGAGATAAGATAAGCTCAACAACATTTTACGGCAAAGATGTTAGGAAAAACAAATTACAAGCTGAGTCTGACTTTCTCTTGCTTAAATCACAGGCATTATTTTAAAATACGAAAAAAAAAATATGAAATCCAAGTACTTCCACAGGCAATAGTTTAAATTACTTCAAGGGCGGTATTTCAAAGCAAAAGCATTATTTTAAATAAGACAAAAAAAAATAATTCAAGGAATTCCAAGGAAGCAGCCAACAGTTTTAAGGAAATAATGGCCTCGAAGCAAGAGAATTATTGTAAATTATGACACACAAAAAAAATTAAATTTAAGGACTTTCAATCAAGGGCGTTATTTTAAAATACTTCAAACGCATTAATTATTTAAAGCAAGACCATCATTTTAAATTACGAACAAAAAAATGAATTAGATGACTTTTAAGGTCCTAGCTAAGAGTTTCAAGGAAATAATGCCCTCAAAGCAAGGGCATTATTTTAAATTACGAAAAAAAATTAAATTCAAGGCCTTTCATGGACGTAGCTAGCAGTTTCAAAAAATGCTCTCAATGCAATGACATTATTTAAATAACAGTACAGAAATTCAAATGTTTAACCAGGACCCAAATTCTGAAAATAGGATACATTAATGTAAGCTATAATGATTTAAAAAAATCAAAATAGCATTTTGAATTTAAAGACAGCACTTTCTGTATTAACAGTTGAAAGAATCAAATTTTGCCTAACGTTTACTCTCCGTAGCTCTTCAGTCGCATCTTCAGTGATTTGTGTTAACTGGATAACCGTCGGCCATAACCTAGCCTGACGCCAATTCTCTGTGGCTCTTTATCCGCATCTTCATCCGCTTCCATCGTCTTGTTGTCCCTTTCACACTTCTACGATTTTCAAATAGTCGATTACTTGTAGCTTTTCATCTGTATTTGTTATGTACCGTTGTCCTAAATTAGCACCAGTTGTCAAAGTATGGACGCAAATAACTACTGTTTTGCCGTGCTCTTTCTTTCATATCCTTCCTCCCTTCCGTTTGAAAGGTTAACAGCCGTATTCCATAAATCCACTCAAGTGTGAGTGTGAGAGGGCAAATGTGAGTGCAAACATATAAGGTAAGGGTCAACAATTTTAGTCCAGCCACAAAAGCGAATGTGAGTATCCAAATAGCTGAGGGTATTTCTATAGACGTGCTTTGACCCTTACATTCAACCTTAGCCTGCCTTGGCCCTTGACTAGATTTCCGAAATACGGCTGTAACAATTATATTACAGCAATTATATTTTCCCTTAACGTTCGTATCCACCATCCATATTTAGCTTTACTTAACGGCTCCATGGATAGAATCATCCGCCCTCTTTCAGTAAATCAGCAGCAAACAAATATACAAGACGAAAACGATGCTTCTATTATCAACATCGCAATCATAGAGATAGTTGTCGAAAAATTAATAGAGAACACAAGAGCGCCGTTTCGTGCATCTAAATCAATTTCTAAGGCTGACGGATGATTGCACGATTTGTCTTTATCGTGGCCGACAGACCTGCTTCCCGAAAGTAATACCATGGTACATTCTACGCGATGACAGTATTTATGGGGGTGGCTTATGCTCCCGTCCCCTTCATGGTCAAGCTTTCCTGCGAATTCTGCTTACAGTGAAACAGAATGAAATATTATTAGCACTAAAACCTAACGGTTAAATACGGAATGCCAGTAGAGTTCACATAAAATGAACAATTTGCGACGTTTCGAAACAATCCCCACTTCGTTATCAAGCAATAAAAGATACGGTTAAGATACGGACGCCCGTAATGTTGGTAATTGGTTATTCTCACACTCTGGAAGCATTCGAGAGTTCTCACAATATGAAAGCGCATATAGCGGTTTGCACCCTCCAACAGAAGTTGAAACTAGAAACAGGCAGAGGAAGGCCAGCCATCTTCCAAAATGGTGTCACTGACCACAGCCATTTTGGATGACGTCCCTTCCGGTTTACATGGGCGCCGCCATCTTGGGAAATGACAGCACTTCCGATTTTTATGGGCGCCACCATATTAAAGTAAAACACTTTAAAATCCATAAAAATGTAAAAGCTCAAGCACAAGAATAAAAAATAATAAATAAAATAAGCCTAAGACAGCTTAGAAACTACCAATAGGGAACCTGACCTCTTGCCTGCTTATAGTACAGGTGAGAAGTAAGGATGGGATTTTCGCTCAGCTATTTACATTGGTTTTCCCTGGTGGAAGAAATTAGAAATACCCAATTTCCGTAAAATGGGTACATATTCTTTCAATGCGTAATATGGTTGTGTACACGATGATTTTATGTGAAAATGCATTGTTTATCAAATTTTTGCCCTCTGCATTTTACTCTTGATTTCACTCTATACAGTCTCACGCAAAATTCCCCTGTATACATTTTGCGGATTACCACGCATTACCAGAATACGTCCGCCACATTTTATAAAAATTAAGCATTTCCAAAATCTTCCACTAGGGCAAACCAATAAAAATAGCTGGGGAAAAATCCTATCTTCAGTTCTTATTCCACTATCAAGCGAGTGGTCAGGTTCGCTATTAGCACTTTCAATTAGTAAGTTGCCTTAGGTCCATTAGGTCGTGGCTGAGCGGTGAGAGAGCTCAGCCTGGTTGCTGGAGGTTTGCGGATCTGGTCGAACCCCTGGAAACGGGACCTTGGCAAAGTTCCCGCCAGGACTGCCGGCCAGGGTAACGTGAGAGGGTACCATGCTCCTTCAGCGGCTATGGGAACTATTCAAGCCAGTTCTGAACAATCTTTCAGCCCCCTACGATGATCGGAGGTTTTCTGGATCGAATTCCTGGGATGGCACTTTCCCTTTACCACGCATTTCTTCTTCTCTAAAAGCCTGGTAGTGGGGAGGGGGGGGGGAGCGCCGCAAGCTAATCTTAGTAAAAAAGTGTAAAAAATGTAAAAAATGTAAAAAGTGTAAAAAATGTTTCTGAAAATATGTTTCTTTGAAACAATGACCTTGCTTGTGTGTGTGTGAATGAGCATGGCCATAGAAGCTGACTTATTTTAAAAAAAATCAGGATGAATTTGGAACGTTTTCCTGCCAACTTAAAGATTCAATTTTCATACATACATACTCACTGCAGATATTTAAAAAAATATGTCTTTTTATTTTTAAACAAGGGCCTTCTGCAGTTAGCGGCCTACACGGGGATCCCCGGTTTCCCGGGCGGCCCAATCCTACACTTGGGACAAGACTCACGGAGATATCGGCCCCATTGCAGTCACTATTATTAAAAATAGTAATTTTAAATAGTATTAAAATAGTAATACAATTAGTAATAAAAATGGTAGTAAAAATAGATAATAAAAATTGTAACTTTACATTTGCTTATAACGGTGGTAATAATTTTATACTGCTATTATTGTAAAAAAAAAATTTTTTTTAAGATGCACCCAAACTTTGTTTCATAAGTTGTCATTTGTAATTCTTGTGTTTTTTAGTTCATTTTTATTATGGTAGCCAACAAACCACACATGAGCATTAGCTCTTGTGGGGTGAGGGCACATACGGAGTTTTGTACCGTTTGCCTGGTTCATTAAACCAATATGCTATTCTATGTTATTCTATTTACTTATTATTCGATCAAAACTAATCGTAGGACGTAACTAATCGGGCCTAGTAATTAGCGACGACAAAAAAATGGAGCCGACCTCGAAAATTCAAAATGAATGAGGTTACACTTCATTTCCTTCTCCATTCAAATAATAATAAAAATTAACAGAAAAACAGATTATGCCCTCTGGTAATCTCATTACCAAGAACCTGAAACCACACAGACGGATCAATACGAAGCATTCTCAAACGTTGTGCTGGTTAAAACAATTGGTGCACAAATTAAATTTTCGCGTGATCATATGGTTAGACTCGTATCAAATTCGGAAGTTCAAAAAACGTTTTGCCGTAATAAAAAAGCAAACAATCGCAATTCAAAGTGGCTGTGATAAAATAAAATCAAAAATAAAATCTAACTAGTCTTACCTTAGACAGTTTTCATGCAGAAATGATGAAGACTTACCTGTAACGAAAAGAAAATCAATGCTATAAACATTACTCTTAAATGAAAACAATAATTTTTAATCTAATTTCAAACGTACAATTCAATTAAAAAAAACCAATCTGACATTAAGAAAAAAATGCAGATTTTTTTATCTTATATGCCTTTACTTTCATTATACCACACACATACAGAGCTCGTTGTGAATTCCAAACAATGCGCCATTGTTACAAAGCCATTTTGGCAGAAATCGCAACAATGTAGCCAGTAAAGTTACGCAGAAAACTAAAACAAATTTACCGTTATGGGATGAAGAGGCAAGTTTTTATTTTCTTTGTTTGCCGAAGGAGATCTTCGGAATCAAGCAACAATTTTCAAACAATACGTAGTGGTTATTGGCATACTTTTGCAACAATGGTCCCTCTATACGTGATTTATTGTGATAGTTTTGTTCTTCCGAGGCTTAGTCGAGGCGTTAAAAGCCGAGGAAGCAAAACTATCACAATAAATCACGTATAGAGGGACCATTCTTGCAAAAGTATGCCAATAACTAATTTATCACCATACTTTAAATACTTTTTTTCCGTTTGTGGAATGGATTCGAGTTGTTTCATGTCATTTTTCTTGGTTTAACAAATCCTGGCGTTCAACAATCGTTGGCCGCTACTACAACAATAACCACGAGACTACGCTGGCGCGTTTCTTTGTCGAATCATTCTTCCGTGTTTTCAATATGGAGCCTGACTTGGGAGTGTTCAAATTAATCGATTTCTATAATACTGCAGGTAATGTGGACATTAAATAATGCTGCAGGTAATGTTGGGGGGGGGGGGCGCTAGCTTTAGTCTTATTTTGTGCATTAACTAAATATTTACGTGAAAATTTTTAGCACAGCGAGTGTGATATGTTGAGTTCAAATTATCAAATTTTCCGTTAGGTTCTTGAAAATGTTGGTACCCAAAATGAAAAAGTAATGTAGAATCGTGTTAGCGTTTACACAAAACAAGCCCGTTATTTTATGAAGCCGTTCGGTATTGTTCTTTGTTCTTCTCTTTGAAATTATTTTTGTCAAAACTTGGCAGCTAAAGTCCTGTTGACCTTCTCTCTGCCTACGTGATAAAATATTTAGGTTGGCGTTATTGTTCATTGTTATAAGTGTAGCAATAAGTAACTTATTCTGACACTTATAACAATATGAACGCTGACAGGATAGCATAGAAACTGTAAAAGTGTACCAATAAGTGACACTTACAACAATACTGTATCCGATTTATTGTCAAGTTTTACAACAATGAAAACGAAAAAAGTATGGTGATAACCGTTTAAAATGCGTTCCAATTCAATTCAATTTATTCTAGTGTGCCTTGACCTTATGCCATGCGCCTAACTACAGCAATAAAATTAAGAAACCGCAATACACAAACACATGTACAGAACAGAACTCGAACTAAAACTGCAACTACTCAACTACAGCAATAAAATCAATAAAGCAATATCCCATAATACACTACCACTTGTTTCAACTCCTACTGCACATTTCGTGATGTAGGGCTGCAGAGAGGCCACTAAAACACACAAAATTACATCAACCGCACGAAGTCGCCTGGCTGCATCACTACCTCCGGTCAGAAGTTGTGGCACGGTTGGGTGTGTAACACACCACCTATAGTGTGCGCGGTTCATCTTGAGTCCTGCAGATATTTTATGAGCGGGTACGTTTTCCTGGAGGGGGCGGCATTAAACGACGGCCGCCATTGTTTTTGTAACCATCTCGGATATCAACAAGACACTCTGCTACCAAAAACATACAATTGATTATCTGTGTCGTTCTGAGGCGAACTCAAGATAGGCCGCAGACACTGTAGAGATGATGTTCCGAGATTCCTATCGTAACAATAGTTTTGTTGGTGTCAGTGGGGCAATATCTCATTTCTTAGTTTTTTGCAGAAATTTCGGAATCAAGCCAGAATACAGTGCCTAAAACAAATTTATGCGTATTAATACTTGTTTTTAATACTTATACTTATGAGTAGTAATATTCATTTTTTATTCCTACATATTTTACGTTAATTTATTTGAAAATAAAATGCATTTTCAATTTTGTAGTATTCGTATAGTTGTTTTTAATACTTATGCTTGCCGTAGTCACAGTAATACGAATCACTAACTTAGATCTACGTGTTGACGTTCGGACGCAACGATATAGCCACGGAGTGAGACGCAAGCCAATAATTCTAAGAATCAGAGGCAACAATGCATCCACGACTCGAACCATACGCGGTTGGTATTTAAGGATAATGACCAAAAACCGATGGCATTATAAAACAATGTCACAAGGGCGTGCTGGCATTGTTTTATAATGTTCCGAGGTTTTCAGGTATCATATGTTATAATGCCCATTCATCCTATAGAGTAGAAAAACATGAATGCCGCTTCATTAAATATGTCGGTACGTATTCAACGTGTCTGGCTTCAACGTATTACCCCCTCAACAATTATAGGTCCGTTACTTTCATATACAATTGTTGGATGCTTTAGAGATGGACCCCAAACCATGCAATGAAGCTCTCCTTATCAACACTTGTTTTGACCGTAGCGATCGTGTCAGTAGTTTCCGATTTCCATTACGTTTGAAACTATTGTGTTTGGAAACATTGTTTATTTCCCTTCACTTACTAATTAGATTGCCCTTGAAGGATATTTTAAGGTCAATCACTTCATGGCTATCCACAATAACAAGCCAACGCCCAAACGTACAACCGGAAGAGCCGGATTACACCACGCCTGCAGCAACCCGCAAGAGATATATAGAAAAAACAATGCAAAAAATAAAATGAAGTAAAACAACACTGTCTGCTGGCGAATGATGCTGGTGAATGCTGAAGGGCGGTCGTCGGAATTAGGTGAAAGCTGCAGGGCGTAGCTGGAGTTTATAGTGAGGTAGCAGGCTGCTAAGGCCAATTGAGATAGTAGCTGCGTTCATCGCTACACTCCAGGCCAGTCAGCTTGCTGTTTTTCCGGTATCATTTTGTGTCAGAAATGCTAGGAGTAGTCCAGTACCGTACGGCCCGAGAACCCAAGGAAATCTGTATCTGGACTATAATTGAATGCGGGAGAAGCCATCAGTATACGCCAGATCTCGCAATTTAATCGTTATGCGATTAGATTAGTTTAACAGGTAGCTGGGTAAACTGCTAATTTTCCAGCATATATTTTGTTCAGATACCAATACTCTTTGGTTCTCATGCCGTAAAGTACAGGATGACGCCTGGCGTGTCTGTCACTAACTAATACTGGAATAGAACAAAACTAACCGGTCTGGAGTTGAGCGAGGAACGCAGCAACTATCTCAGTTGACCTTGCAGGCTGCTGGGCTGATATGTATCGCAGTGTTAGAAGGGGAGTGTGATGCGCTAGGTTTAGCTAGTACGCGATAATAGCTTACGTAAAGTTTATAAATTTATTGCATAAATTGTAATATTTGAAGTAATTTATTCTCATTTTCTCACGTTTACAAACAACTCTCCTACTAAATCATTTGTTGTCTTCCCAGAAGCCAGCCAATATTCTTTCCGAAATAAATCCTCACTTCTTAAAATTCATACCCAAATTGAATAATGCATGTCGGTTGGTAAGACTTTCAATTGAAGCGTATAGGCTACAAAGCAAACTATATTGCAGTATCCCTGCAAGCTTTTAAAACGCCGAATGCTGTTCAGAATGAAAGCAGCGCGCTTGCATGTGTATTTTACACGCACGGCCTAAATAATTAAAATTGTAAGCCTATTTGAAGCAATTTAAATCGTTAAGTATCCTTACTCGGAACTGGCGCTCAAACGATCGGCATTTACGTTAAACAAAAGGATTAGTCTTGCCAACTAAATAGTTTAACGAGAAAAATCCCGGATGCAACAGGGAATGTATTCGGAAAACAAGTGACGTAGATCAGCTGTATGACTGCTGTCATTTGAAGCTGAAAAATTAGTTTACAAAGTGATAGTCTAAATGTAATGGCTGAAAGGCATATTTCAAAGACAAAATAATCACATCATAATACATATGCAGTGACAATACTCAGCTTGGTTCAAAAAGCAGTCATCACTTGCAAAAATCAGGTATTAGTATCAACAGATATTAGTATTGAAAACGTTTAAGCGTATAAAATACGGATGTATGCCTTAAAAAACTTAATGCTCTAAGAAACTAGATACAAGAAAAAGACATGTCAGCCATTAGCGTCGCACTAATATGTGTAACAGACGCTGCAGCTTTGTAAGCCTTAAAAAAGCTTAATGCTAGGAACACATACAAGAAAACAACATGTAACAACATCGTACTAATACGTCACAAAGAAGCTCTAGCTTTGTAAGCATTGAAAAAACTTAATACAATAACAAATTCAAAAAAAAGGCACGTAATCCATCAGCCCCGCACTAATACGTCTAAAAGAAGCACCAGCTTTGTAAGCCTTAAAACTTAATCCTCTAAAGGAACAGATACAAGAAAAAGACATGTAAGCCATCAGCATCTCAATAAAACATATAAAAGCAGTTCCAGCTTGTCTTTTGGGACGCTGGTGTCTTACGTGTCTTTTTCTTGTATCTGTTTCCTTAGAGCATTATCGTAAGTCTTTTTAAGGCTTACATTTATATTTTATAAGTTTCAGCGCTTTTTAAATAATCGACTAATAGTGAAAGATGTCAACTAAGTTCCCTATTTCTTTTACTGTTTTGCATTTAGCCACTCATTAAAAAGAATATTTATTACATCACCCTATATGAATTGCCAACGCAATTCTGAATCTACAACGCGTTATATTATCTGTGGAGACCTATTTAATTTTAGGAGGCACCGGGACCTATTCCAGACAACAAATTCGAACGGGACGTAAGGTCCACAATCCATACACACGTCATTGTTTCTGACATCCACTCAACTAAATTCTCACCGCCCCAAGTGAGAACATCAACGGAAGAAGAGAGCCGAACATCTCAGATCTTCCGGTAGTTACACCCAGACGACTCTTCTCCCGTAAGCACTAAATCAAGTTTTCAAATCCATCGTCGGTGCGAACAAGCTGATTGCAGCTGAGACCATCTTTTTAGTTGACGACCCATTTGATGGGACGATGAAGGAAGGCCGTTTGCTAAGTTCCAAGATGGCCTCCAAGGCTTGCATCTAGCTGGTACTAACCAAAAAAAAAAAAGAGAAAGAAAAGGGCTTTTCTGTAGTCACGACCCTAATTCTCAAACCTCTTGTGGTTTCCGCCCAAGATTCTGATCATCGGGTTTTGTGATTGAAGGGGGAAACGAAGTAGAAGAGCGACGTACGGTCTAACGACTTTTCTTTGGGCCAAATCTCTTTCTTTTCCCTTTCCTTTCTTTTTCCCTGCTGTCGCGCGCAACTCCATCCTTCCTTCCGTTCTGCCCAAGTTTTCCCTGCGGCCAGGGAGATCATCAGAGACTCAGGGAACTCGATCCATACATCACTGCCGAGACAGGTGAATGCCAATCCCATACCCACCCCCAAATGCATACCCCACCCCTTCCTCCTCTCCACGCGCAACCCATTTTAAAAGTCTTCTTCCCCCATTTTTCGTCATTGTAAGAAACAAATACGAAAATGTAGGGGGGAATTCGTTTCAGATGCGGAAGCTGCACTTCCCACTGAAGTAAATCGGGCTTCGCTTTGATTTTACTGTTGATATGAAATACTGCAATCGAATCAGTTGTCTTTTTAGCCGACAATACTTCGAATGCCACAGATACTTAATTCGATATTACTTAACAGCATTCGACGACGAATATTTTTTTTTAAACCAGTTTACACAGACAGTTATAAAAAAAATTGGTAATCTCCATGCGACAACACTTCAGACGCGAGGTACAATTGTCATTTAAAAATTCTTATCATGAATTCTTTAAATGACACCATTTACATAAAGGTGTCACTGAATTGTATACTCTTTGGATCGGTTTGCCCATTGACAGTGTCTTTTAAAAGCACATTTTTTTTATTTATCAATTTCAGTAATATAGACCCAGCACTGAGCAGGGCTTGTGTACAAATAAGGTTAAAGAGGGTTTTGCACAAAAACTTTAATGGAATTTCACGAGTAAATTATGATTTGTGTTTTTTAATAAGTTTTTTTTTTAATTAAGTGGCATTTTTAACTAAATGGTGACAGTGTTTAATTTGAAGGACTCGTAATATGGTTTGCGTTTACCCGGTAAATTGTGAATTGAGTTAGAAGAAGTTCATGCAAATAATTACCTCGACATATTATCAAGCTTTTTATACATGTTCCTGCTGGCTAACTTTTTTTCTCACCAAATTACTGCCCATTCCCGAATGGTAAGTATTCGATGACCATTAACAAGCTACACAAATGTTTCGGATGTACAAAACTTTCATCACTTATGTCTACGAATTACCGTAATATTTGTCCCCGACCAACTTCAATATTTGTCATTTAACACAAGGATTTAACGCGGTTTAGTTACTCATACTCAGCCCGGATTTTCTCAAATTCCAATTATAAGTAAACCATGCGCAATGGCTGTTTGCCGTGACGTCACCATGAGTTAGCCAATGACGAACGAGAACAACGGCTGTTTGGCCGTCTGATTGGACTAGCCCAGTCACGTGATATGCACGTCACAGCAAACAGCCATGGCGCGTGGTATAGATACCCGTTGTTCAAAACGAGGGAATCCCGAAGTTCACAAGTGTGCATCCTTTTGTAATTTTTTTCCCGAGCTATGGAGGACTTATGTTCCCACAGGAAACATTACTCAAGAATTTGACCATTGTATATCACACAACTCAAATGAAACGGATGACTGCTTTAAAGACATACACATTTTTGCTTACAAACACCACTTTCAAACGCAATAGTCTATTTGGCGTGTTGTTCTGATTGATTGTCTGATTTATATTAATTAGTATAGACCTTCAGACAAATTTTTAATGAATCACGGGCCCGAAAAATATACACTGATATTGATGGTTTAACTACACGTCGGTTACAAACTAAGATGAAGAGTTACTGAACCTTTCTGTAATTGCCAAACTAGAGGTTCAGCATTGCTCGCCATTTCGAAGTTCAGTTCTTACCTGCAACAGAGTATGGCTTACTCAGTCGGTGGGTGAACGGGTCTTGACCCATGACCCACTTGACCCCACGATAAAAATGTGTCCCATTTGGCCCACTGACCCACCAATCCCAGGGGTCAGTTCCATCTCTGGTAACGAAGAAAGCAGTCTGCATTAAAGACTGGCCTTGTGAGGATACACGATACTAATCTGAGAAATAAAGAAAAGAGAACTGCCCCGACTGGCACTCGAACCCAAGACTTCCAGCTTACTAGCCGGAAGTAAGCGGGAAGTCCTCGGTTCGAGTCCCAGTCGAGACAGTTATCTTTTCAGTTTCTTTCTCAGATTATTGTATCTTATAATCTTCCAAGGCCAGTCTTTATTGCAGATTGTTTGTGCTTCATTAGCCCACTAAAACCTTGTGATTTGTTCTTTATTTCGCTGAAGGGTGATGAGATACTTGACGCTACGTTCGTAAATGTTGTGCTTTACAATGTGTAAAACCTCATTATTAGATCCAAAACGTCTTATAATGAGTTTTGGATTACGTGGGTGTTGTAAATCGTCGCGCCATTTTTACAATTATATGTTTTGTGGAGCAAAGGACAAATTGCTTTTATTATTATTAAACGATTGCAATCTGAATTCAAAAAACAAACAAAAAATCTGCTGCGCAATTTCTGGCTCGCAAGAGAAATCTTATCTTGTTTACCCCTTCAAACGCCATTTACAAAACGCATTTACCAAAAGAATAAAAGTACAAATTTTATCCGATAAACAGAATGGTTGCCAGCGTTTTCATATTGGCAGTTTACAAATCCCTTTTAGGCAGAAACGTTCACGCCCAATACCCAACATCAATCAATAATATTTATTATTAGATCAAAGAGAAACTTTTGGAAAAGGCACAACAGTTAGAAGATATGAAAAACACATAAAAAAAATTAAAGAAAAATAAAATAAAATAAAGCACATTTGCAGAGAAGCGTCCGTTTAAAAAAAAAGTGAGCATAAAAGCCAAGAACAAAATCGGATAAAGGAAATAAATTTATTTTTGTTTTTATATCTTGTCTTTCACTTCTTTTGAAGAGCTTCTGTCGAAATCCGATGAAAAGGTTCTTGAACCAATATCTCAAGAAAGAAAACACCAAACGGAGAAAAGGAGAAGAAAGAAGAAAAAAGGAAAAATGGAAACGTTTATCGATTTATGGCATAGCGTTCCACCATTTTAAAATATAAGAAAACTAGCCCATACGTTCGACTACGGATGACCGTACATGATACAAAAAAAAATGTAAAATATTTGTCAAAAAAAAATATCGATTTCCAATACCTCGTCTTTTCTCTCTACTGCTTCGATATTACGCAAATTCACCCCCCCCCCCCCCACCCCCACTCCCCATCCCTTTTCCCCTTTTCCTCGACTTCCCGGTTTTCGGCTGAATGCTTCATCAAACAGGCCGAACATTTGAGTAGATGTTGGCTCTCCTTTCCCTCTTGCCTTCCCTCTTGCAAGAAAGGCATTGCAAAAATTTAAAAACTCGAAATTCAATAAGACACAATGGTTGTGACGTTTCGTTTCAAGAAAGGGAAAAATATCTGACCGAGAAAAAGGAAAAAAATACGAAGAAAGAGAAACACTCAATATTCAACGCAATAATAAAGAACCCCTTCATACTGACGCCCGAAACGAACTGTGGACTTTAACGACTGTTAATATAATTTACATCTCGTGCGAGGAAAAGACGGCTGGCTTGCCGAGTCTTTCGTCGTAATGGACCACGCGCAAGGAATATTATCACACCATTTAAAAAAATAAAAAGTAACATTGGAGGTTTTTTTTTATTTGCTGTAAAATGTCTCGAAGTTTACTTAAATGATTCTTAATTACGTAATTAGAAAAATAGAACTTTAAATACAAGACAGAAATACAACATGGATCAGTGGCGTGCACAGGAGGGGAGGGGCTATTGCTCTTGTCCTTTTTGGGGAAAAAATGCCCTTTTTTTTTTTGCTTTTATTGAAGAAAAAACATGCCCTATTTTGCTTCTCTGCACTGAAAAATGATGGTCGCAGCGAGGAGAAAGGGCATAAATCTCTAAAAAGGGCGAGAAGAAAGCCAGGAAGCCCAAGAAAAGGGTCAAAAACGGTAAAAAAAATGACCGGCAAGCAAAAAGAAAAAAAAAGGTCACCAGAAAAAAAATAAAGCCTCAGCGTGCCCTTTTACTGGAAGTTGCCCCGGCCCTCTCGAATGTCTGTGCACGCTAGTGACATGGATGCCTATGTTGTATTTCCATTATTTTTTAATACGTGGAGAACTGTTGGTTAATCAAATGCGAATCACCTTTATCTTCAGTGTCTTTTTCTTCAAAGTTTTGGTAGACTTACATTTGCTTGGGAAACGCTCTTCTCTGAATTTACCTATAGCCAATTAACAAGTATGTGCCGTTCCTGCGAGGACGTACGATGGAAGATGGTGGCGGAGGGGGGGGGGGGGGTATATTGGTAGGTGTCACCAAGCTCAGGAAGGTCATGGAAGTCATGCCTTCAACTTTTAAACATTTTATCAGTAAATTAAAATCACATTTTCAAGGCAGCTATTTTTATTAATTTTTCAGGGCATCCACAAGACTCTCACACTTTACCGTCACGGGCAGGGACTTGTCCAAGTTTCCCTTTGCAGTTGCATCTCAGATCAGCTTCTTCACTATTGCAATAATCAATAAAAAAATAAGATTAACAACGTTGTGAATTATCGCTGCTTTAAATAGTGAAGAATGTAGCGCGCTTAGCGCGGTTCAGTTTTGGGCAAAAAGACATTAATCTCGGCCGCCATATTGTGTTGAACTAGCAATGGATTCCAGGAGCGTCGAGCGCCAAACCACTTTCCCTGTTTGGAAATGAATTAGAAGAAAAAGGACAGAAGGTAATAAATGTGCCTTGCTTTCAAATAATTCTTTCCGCTTTGTACGATTCAGCAAAACGTAGTAAGAAGTGGGGGGGGGGGGGGGGGGGGGGCGCGAAAGAGTGGGGGTGGGGGAGGTCATGGTGTCGTCAATGTAATGTTTACACGTTTCCCCGTAGCCCTGCGGCAAGCCCGAGTAATTTGTCCATGCCACTGAATTTATTGTGCAAGATGTTGGAATTGTAGGGTCAACCGGGACGTCAACTGAAACTAGAGGACCTGGTTTTACGAACGCAGCCACGCGAGAAGCGTCGCGTGAAATTTGATTTAGCACCTGAAGGGCGACACACTTTAACTCGTCGAGTCAACAATCTGTCAGCGCCTGTCCTCTCCCCCACCCCCTCCCCCCGCCGCCCACTTTCCTCCATCCCTGGCCATAAGTAAAAGAAAAAAAAAAGAAAAGTTGACTGTGTCTTTCCACCAATTTTCCACTTTACCTTGGCACCGGCATGCTTCGTTTGACCTGGCAATCGACTTGCGCCCTCAAGTGGTTGCTAGTCTAATTACCGGCCGAAGAGGAAAGGACGTTTCAAAAACAAAGTGGCTCATTCTTCATTGTGTCATTTAAAAGCTGTTCGGTTGCGTCGGATAACCCTTCGTTTTGGTCAGAAACAAAGCATATTTATTTTTTTGTCGATTTCGAGTTTTCAATCTACGCTATAATAGGCTATGAACGGAAGTGGACAAAGAGCAGGAAGTAGCATCAAAGTGTGACGCCACGAGGGTATTGACAGTCTGCTAACAGCCAATCCCAGCGCGCATAGTGAGGGTCCCGACCAGTTCCGACAAGAGGGGAAATCTCGTACACCACGTAATTTCGGAGTTCTGTACGTCTCTGTAAACCCCACGAAATCACTGCAAACCCTAAGGCCCTATGTCTGCAACAGCCAGATTCCCCGGCGGTCACCCACCCAAGTATCAATCCAGCACAATGCTGCTTAACTTCTGGGATCTGACGAGAACCGGTGTTTCCAGCACTGCAAGGCCGCAGACAAGTTTCTCCCTTAACAATGCTATATCATAACAATGGAGTTTACACCTAGGAAAAAGCGCTCCGTCAATGCTTGTGAGGCACACGAAATGTTCGAAATGCATTGTCCGCTACTGTATAAAAGGCGTTATTCAATGTGAAATCCACGCTATTACAATCAACACACACCAAATATTGTTTCTAAAAACTGGGTGTTAACAATTGGTTTCTAACTTTTTCGATAGATTTTCCTTAATTTCCGCCCCAAAATATACCCGATTTTCTATCTGAAAACTAAAAGGCATTCTCCGAGTTGTCCTTGATCAACAAACGAAATTTCATTAAAGTCGGTTTTAAGCAGCTACTCTCCAATAAAAACTTCGAAAACTACAAGAGGTTTACTCGACAGCAAGCACCAGGCTTCATCTCCCAGTGACCAAAGCATGCTGGGTATGCTTCCAATATCAACATTTGGTTTAGGCCCTAGCACACTGAACAACAAGCAAGCATATTAAAAGTCAGTGCATAATAGTACAGAGATTAAATCATAGTTTCGGCGCAATAACACTTTGAGAAAAATAATGGATTTCTTAATTGTGGTCGATTCGGCAACCATGGTAAAAATACTGAAGCAAGTGACAGGAGAAGTGGAGAGTAAGGTACAGTAAACGAGAAGATGGTGGTGGTGGGAGGGGGCGGGGAGATGTTTAAAGAAAATAAAGAGTGGGATTGTTGGGGGGGGGGGGGTGACAAAATGCGCGAAAGTAGGAAAGGAAGCAATAAAACGTGGTAAAAAAAATGGGTGGCGGTATTATTTCGGTTTCGTAGCTGCTTTTCCTACTTTCACCGGTACCCCCTTCCCCCCACCTCTTCCAATCTTATTCTTAGTTTTGCTTTCGTCACATCTATTCAAAACAAACAGCAAACACAAGGTTGCGTACGATTTTACTAACGTGAAAGTCCAACTATATATTGAAGACTGCTAATTTTTGGTTGTCTAATTACGAAACTTTCATAATCTACAACCTTCTTCAGGCCACATGCAAGAACTTTGCAAAGCCGGCTTATTCACACTGTATAAAACAATGGAATCTCTGGGCCAACGTCATGCTATTGGAGGGCTATCTGTTTGCCATGGTGCTGACATCTGTCTGCTGGATTGATGAAGGGTTCAGCACTGCCTTCCACCTAAAGTTAAGTAGTTTATTGAGATTTGGGTTTACACCTCCTTAACCTTAACCTCTACCTTAACGATTCCAAGCGATGCAGGCTGTTCAATGTTCATTGATTCGCCACACACTCGAGCGCAAGGAGGTGTGCTCCTCTCCCGGAAGTGGATTTCAACAGAATTTCTGATTTGGCCCAGTTAATCTGGAGTTTGGGTTAAAAATGGTGTTACCACCCAGTTTTTCTTATTCCGTCACTCAGCGGCTTGCCGGCGTTCCTGTCGGCATTGAAGATCACATCCACTCCTGCCCTCAAAACTACACAAAAGTCCACTCCAACCCCTACGTCCCCATCCTCCACCCCATTCTTGTTTACGATGCTTTCCTTCCCACTTCCCGTGTTTGGCATTGTTTGCCGAATCCACCATAATTAATGAATGAACCATTTTCCATGAAGTATTTCAGCATCGAATCCATGGGTGCTTTCGAAAATTCACCCGGTTGGATCAAACAAGAGTAACTCGGGTTGTTTCCACACGACGAATTGGCAGCAATTTGAACCCAAAATCGTCACCAGAACGATTCGTCACCGTATTAACTCTCATTTACGAGATCGCAATAAACTACAAGACAAAATTCTTGGGAACACAACGAAAGAGTTTATTTACGTACTTGCTGTTGAGACACGTCGAAGTTCTGAAGCATAATTTGTAGAACTATAACACTGAAAAGCACCACCAGTTCACCCACGTGACACAGAGAATTAATTCAAATACATGTAACGGTCCCTTATTGTTTCTACCTCGTTTCTGATTGGTAGATAGTCGTTTTCGGTGTTAGCCCCAGTCCCCCCCCCCCTCCCCTCAACCGACTTCGCGAGAATAGTTAGTCGGGTCAGAGGGTTTACTGCCTAAGGCGTAATTTAAAAGCTATATGTACAGGCAACAATCTAAGATTAAACCAGATTAGGGGATTATGATGAGAAATCTTGAACGATCTACGCGATTACTACACGCAACAGGGTGATGCTTCGAAACCCCAGTTACATATGTAAATTTTCGAAGGCACACCACGATGTATATTTATAAACGTCTTTACTTTTACGTAATATAGTTTAAAATGCTTGTTTATGGTTTTACTTGGCAAGGTTTAAAAAAATGTGATATTGAAAGCATGCCCAGCAATCTTTTGTAACTGGGAAATGAAGCTTAGTGCTAACTGTGGAGCGAGCCTCTTGTAAGATTTTAGCAATTTCCCGTTACGACAGTGGTATTATGAACTGAAATACAAGTTGAATTCTACATGACAAAGCAACAGCCGAAATACTTTAGTGTGTAAGGTATGAGGAACGTGCTGCAGTTCATTAGCTTCGAAATTTACAAACTCATGTCTGCTTTGGCTTGTTCACTTTCATGTCAAGAAAACGATTGCATAAAGTAAAGTCAAATTGAAGGCACTGAGCCAAAGACCCTGCTTACTGTGTTAAAAATTATAACACAGGAAGAAATGTAACTATATACCAGAAAATAAACCAAGTGTGCCTAGAAAATTCAAGGAAAGGCAGAAGTGATATGTTAAAGGAGATAATTTCAAAGAGGTGACCACTCGTTGGGTCAATGGGTGGTGGACCTGACACATAGGTGAGCGCGTGTCTGCAGAAGCTTAGAAGTACGACCTTAAATGTTAGTACTAGCTGAAGCCATGGTTAGGAGAGAAATGTGGGGGGAACTTGTTATCATACTTGTTAGGTATGATAGCTCATGTTTATGTCCATGTTTGGCCAAATTAAGTTACTTAAAATTTTTGTGCACACCGGCTAACAAACGCCGATTCTCGTTCGTTTCGCTCACTCAATCAGTGCATCCAGTGACTCAAATCACTCACCCACAGCTAATACTCCCCCTCCCACTTTTCTCATGATTGCTTCTATTATATTCGTCCATGTTCATGGTGGCTGAAATGAATGAGGCTCAAGGTATGGTCTCGAAGCAGCCCTTTCTAGATGCATGCTATTCTGAAGAGTTCCCCCCACATTTCCCTTCTACCAGACGTGCAGTGCTTAGCTCTTAAAAGGGCTTACGAGTAGTAGTCTTGATTTATGCGATCTTATAATGTAGATAGTTGAAGCTAAAAGCCTAACGTAGGATTAGTGCTGGTTATAGCTTTTACTTTTTGTGCTAGAACCTATTGAGTTATGTTTCTGCAGTTTCAAACTCCAGTTTCCCGCAATGCCTTTATCAACCACTTGCGTGCAAAAGCAAATCCACATTCTGCAATGCTATTTTTCAAGCTTCGTTTATAATTATTAATAATTGAATCTTAATTCCACATTTGCATTCCAGACAGCGATGCTTGACATGTCAGAACAATAACTCATTTGTTCCACTTAAAATTCCATTATCTGACCACCAGCCGTTCTCGTTTTCCATTTTTCCCCACGTCAATCCTCAGCAACAAGTCAAAACTCCATCTGTTTCATTTTCTTCTTTTCTTTATCTTCTTTATCCTTCCCATCGACCCTTACGAAATCGGGTGAGGGTCTTTCTTTCTTGGTCTGGTAGCAGCTCCAATCGCCGGGGCTCCTAAGAGATTCGTCGTGGGGGATACAGACATCGACCGGTCGGGTCCAACAGGGTTTTCCTCTCTCTATTTTGCTGTTACTGACAGCTTTTCAGCGGCGCTGGCAACTCCACGCCTGACCAATTTCTTTTAGCGGGCCGACACAAACACGAGATTTGCATGTCAAAAACCGATTTCCCCTCCAAATAGAATGGTAAAAGTCGTTTTGCCAACTTCAAACTGTAAATGATTGGCGACAGTCCATTACCGTAATATAAAAGTATTGTCGAATGCACAGTTGCTATTTTTTTTTCTCCTTCTCTTCTCTTTGGAACGCACAGCATCGAATCCCAAAATAGCCTAAACAGCATTTCCATTTTGAACACGTTTGGGACAACCAAAATACCACTTAAGGACTCTCAGATGCAGATCCGAAAATGGAGGACTTTCCAATACTCCGTTTGTTTGAGGACCAACGCATTTTCAATAAGGCAGAATATTTGCTTAAATTCATGAATTTATAGCACAAGTTTGCAATTCGTGAGATGGGAATACACAGGTATTAGCATACATCATTACTCGAATTTGGGTCCATTATTTATGTATGACCATTTTAACTTGCAATAGGAGACAAAGACCTTACCACTAGTATGAGGAACAGTGTTAAGCATACTGGTTCAAGGCTGCATTCGTATATGCAGTCTTGACGTCTGAAGGTTGGAGAACTGAAAAGGTGTTTGGAGTTGGTGGGTTCCAAAAAATCTTTATTTACGTGATTGTACGCGATTTAGAGGACAGTTTTTATCGAATGCTGTTCAAGGAGGTACAATACTACAATACTTAAATCGGTTCTGACATTTTTTTAACGATTTGATGGCATTTTTCATTAGAAGTTGCAACAATCTTGAAGGCGTGTGCAATTACACTGATTCTTTGTAATAACAATGATGCGTTCCACGCCTTCACGACATTGGCAAAACATTACATCACCGTCATTGTTGATGCATTGTTCAATGATTTGGCTGTCTTTTTCACTGTTCGAAAGTATTCACTTTCAAATTATTGGGAGTTGATTGTTGTAATAGTGTAAAATCGGTTGCCACGGTAATGTGAAAAATATGAACACATGCAATCTTCTTTTCCACATTGTTGTGCCAACTGTTCTTATGCTATTACAACAATCAACTCCCAATAAGTTAAAAGTGGATACCTTTGGTGAAATGCATACGAACAAGTAGCCCAACGATGCCCAATGAGGGTTTCCAAAGTTTACTCATTCGGACATTGTTGCAACTCTCCAATTACATGAACAGTCGGAAACGTTTAAACAATGAAAATGACAAAAGTATGGTAATAAGGCTACAGTTAAATAAATACGGATGCAAACCTATTTACGTTGCCTTTCGGACTTAAATGTCAGACTGGCTCAGCGGGGAATTGAGTCCACGTCCCTTGAAACCAAAAACCGAGCGGTCTTACCTCGGTCTTTGGTTTCAAACTAAGTCGTGGGTTCGATTCCCCACTCTGGCGGTCTGACATTTAAGTCCAAAAGGCAACTTAAACAGGCTTGAATCCGTATTTGTTTAACCTTCTCGGGCCCGTTTGGCTTTCCGTCCTGTTTAAGGCTAGTTAGTGTAAGCGGTTGCAGATTGCCTGAACCACCTTAGTCTCACTGACCTTTCTGTCTACAGGGACAACTATTTCTGCAATAATAGACCTCCACACGCCTCGATCAAAGTTTTCCACACCACCGGTATAAGATGGGACGCTATTTACAGAATGCAGACATAAATTTGTTGTATTTTTAGTTGTATTTGTTAAATTTGCAAAACTGTTGCAACTAGATTTGTGTGAACCCACGATGGAGGCATGGAAGCAGTCGTCCAAACTACGAAATCGTCCTACACTGACATAAGATGATAAAGCCGGAGAAGCGCTCAGTGGCGAACTAGTTGTTGCAATGGAACCAAGGGAAGTTGCTCAAATACTAACAAATGGGTGATGACATATTTAAATATTTCACGTACATAACGTGGGTTCTATGCAAAATAAAAAAAAAAAGAGCCAATGTTATTAAAATTGTTCTCGAAGAAGTGAACAAATGTTGGGAACTTGCAGTCATAACTAAAACCTCAGCCAAAAGTGGATGACTCGTATGCAACTGTCACAAAGATACCACTCACGTGAAAGTTGAAAAGTAGCTTTCGACTGTTCGTCGCCAGTTGCCCTCAGGTATTCCAAGCCGCTCAATTTCATTGTTTAAGAACAATATTTATTTTTGTCGCTTCGGAGTTAGGGGAATTGTTTCTTGTCATATTTTTCATGCAGCTGTGTTCAATACAGGAAGTGCCAACAAACAGCCATTTGGCATCCCATAATCTCGTATCTGCGTAACGCCAATAATATCGTCATTGTTGGCACAGCGATTTCGCAGCGTAAAAAGAACGCTTGCAACATTCGTTTGTCATCCGTCGATCCATCACTCTTCGCTACCCGTCATGCATCATTTAGTAGTGCATACAATCCGTGGCAGGACATTTATTTGTTTTCAGAATTTGGAAGAAATTTCCCCATCTGCCTGCAGGCAGGCACGCCACTGATTTTAAAGCAATCTGCTTAAAAGAAAATTTCTACTTTTTTTTATGACGCGGGGGGGGGGAGGAGAAGGGGGGTAGGGAGGAGGAGCCAGCGTGAATCTATGACCATTTGTCCTTTTCCGTACGTGTACACTTCATGAGCCGGCTTGCAAAAAGCGTCGAAAGAGCAGACTGTTTGTGGGCGTGGTTTGTTCTGTCAAAAAATTCTCTCCAATAAATCTCCAAAAAGTTTAAGCGGTTGGAAAAAAAAGAAAATGAAAGTAAAAAAAAAAAACCCTCCAAAAGTGGTTTATTGATTGAACAATATAGCAAAACAGCTGGAAGCCAAGGTGCTTGCGCCCCTGAATACTAACAGCTACGTCATCCACCCGCCTCCTCCTCCCCCCCCCCCCACCCACCCACACAACACCCTTTGCCAAAGCAAGCCCTTACCTCAGCTTAAAAAAAAGTAGAAAAAATTGCCCTGCAGCGCATAAATCCTATTTGGGCTCAAAAGAAAGGATCGGCTTGGATTCGCACAATATTGCCCCTAAGCGATGATAACAAACGTGGTATAAGTCAAACGAGGATACAGACTAAACCAAAGAAAGTAAAAATAAAAAAATCAGCAGGTGGCAACTTAAAGATGATCTCTATGAAATGAACAGCACCTTATGAGTAACGTGCCACTATATGTATTCATAATCAGCTAGGAGCCGAATTAAGAAACATGTAGTATGACAAACAATACTTTGACACTGCTAAAAAACATCAATTTTTTTCCCCCTAAGGGAGATCCAAGAAAAGTATTTGTATGATGAATCGATTTTGAAGCAATTCTGCAACAACATGCTCCACACAACAATGTCTTTACAAACATGCATATGCACCGAAACCGTGGACAAAACCATCAAATTCAAGACACCACTACACCACATGAAGTGGCGTAATCATGGAACCAATTAGTATTATAATAAAGCAAGTTGTTGAAATGTCGTATGAATATAGGTCATGGGGAAATGTCTTCTGCCTGTTGTATTGTACTTTGTTTTACGAAGTAATGTAATCGGGTTTACGTGAAAAGGAAGATTTAAAAAATATATATAGGTCTGAAGAAACAATGCAGCATCAATTGCTATGACTGTTATCGACGAAAAAGTCACCAAAAAGAGTCTACAAACAAAAGTGCGCACTAGGATTCAGTACAACAATGAAAAAGATGAGAGGAGTGATCGGGGGAGGGGGAGGGCAACTGCTTATGCAGGGGCTTGTTTAAAAGACAAACCATGTGCAGTAGGCTTCAGTAAAAAAAAAATATGGCAGGCCACACGACGTGAAACACGCCTTCTGCTTCTGAGTCGCGGAAACAACGAAGGATGGTGAAATGATCCAGAGGGTGCACTGATTGAGTGAGTAAAAAGAAGTGAAGCGTCACCTCAGGGCAATTGCCCTGCCCCTCCCCAATTCACAGGTGAGAACCTGAAGCACTGGCAATGAAGCATACTACATTCTGATCATTTGCATGACCATTTTTGTAGAATGTAGAGTGTGTTTAGCATGAGTGTAGATCAAACAAACAGATGCAGAAGATGTACTACGTGCCAGAACGCGCTCTACAGCATTACAAGGCACAACACAAGGATGCCAAAACTTCTTTGTGTTCACCTTATTATTCAACCAAATTTGGATTCTGGGTTAGGACTACCAAATCCAGTCATAATCTGGAAGACATCGGAATGCGGCAGCAGGAAGTCAACTGCCTACACGGTTTACCAAATGCTGGACAGGGATGGTTTTCATTGTGCAATCCCGCAACCTTCCCAATGTTAACTGAACATATAAAAGTACACAAGTTATCAGGAAGATTGTTACATTTTCGGATGCGACCTTACCATTTGAATTAGCTGGGAGAAGGGAGATTGAGGCTGAATGGCATGTTGACAGCTAGGTCGTTAGCACCACCTCGGTCACATTACAGTGGCACAGGATGCCAGTGTGTCACACATTACAGAGATATTAACCAAACCCCAAATCTAGTCTCATCGCATATCTGGTGCTAACACTGGAGCTGGTACTTCACTAACCAGATAAAAAAAATTTGTGATGATGGCAACGATACCATGGGGGCCAGCCTTGATACAAACCTTCAGGCTAGAATAAATCAAAAACAGCAGATTTTTTTTCTACCGAGCTAAAAACACTTGTTGAAATAAAAATACCTTTTTTTTATTTTCTCTTCACCCGTCTATTTAGTCATAGCAAATAAAACATGCAGTTACCTGGGTGCGGGGAGACATAATTCAGCCTGTTCGGTAAATTGGAAGATTGACTTAGTGAAGGAGTACATTTTAATAAATCGGGTTAGGTGCTTAAGTGAATGAACTAGGAAAGTTTAAGTGCCCTGAAAAAAAGTGTGCAAATGGCTTACAAGCTAGTTGATAGCAAAATTATTATTTCTTAAGAAAACGGTGTGAATTGTTACAGCTTCATATATTTAGCAATCAATTTGCTTAGTAGCCTGCGTTGTGGGCCCAGCAGGTGCGAAATCTAGAACAATGAAGCACAGAGCAGGTTCGAAACGCATGCTGAAAACTTCGGTAAAAATGCTGAAACGAGAGTAGATATGGAAGGCGAAAGCCAATGTTGTGATGAATTACAGGTGGACGATTGGTTCAGACCGGATTTTTCGGATTACGTTTAAAGCTATTCACCACCTCGTGGTCCAAGGCACAATACTGGAATGGGTAGATAACATAATTTGCAACCAGGTTATGCAGAATTCTAAAACTGGCTGAAAACTAGCCAATGCCAGAGGAATTTACAAAAAACAGTATTTTTGAGCAACTTGAAAGCTGCTTGAAAGGTGGAAGAACTCTTCAGGCAACAGAAAACTGTGAAAATGCATAACCCAATAATGGTGACCAGCGTTACAGGAACATACGTACACTGCAACATCCAACCCCATCAGCCACTCCAAAACAACGAACACATTTTGTTGAGGTAGAGCAGATGTCATGGCTTCCTCTTTTACGCTGCCCAACAGATACAAAGAAACAATCGGAAACATAGAAAACATGCGGGAGACATGGTGACAGGTGGAAGCAAGTTGAGGAAGGAAACTTTGTCAGAAACTCGAGCACTTACAGTGCCCGAGTGGAAAGCGAACTTGACTTCCTTACGAACAAGAAGGCAATGAACAGACCACGGCATTGGTACGATCCTAGAGGTGACCTCTGGAATAATAGCCAGGATTACTACGACGATTTTCTGGGGTTGGACTGGCCAACCAATTCCATGGTTTGCAAGTCAAAGCCCCGAAAATTGGCAATGTCCTTGTCCACAGGGCTAGGTGATGAGAAATCACCATCAGAGTTTTGAGAGACACTAGCTAAATACTGGGCCTGTCCTAAAATTGCCCGACAAATATGTCATGCAAACTATCATTCCACTCGCCCTACTAGGTGAGGTTACCCTAACGATGGTTGAAGTTTCTGGGTCCTGTTAGGGACTAGCACTCTTTTACGGAGGTTTCCAATTTGGAATTCGAGGGGCCAAATTATGAAGAACCCCCAGAGAGAGCTTAAGCTAAGCTAGCTTTGCCCAGACAGTTTGAGAGTTTTATGCACAGCTAAAAACGGCTGCAACAGCGGCTGAAGTGAGTCAGCGCATAATCACAGATATGCACCCAAACTAGAGGCAGCATCGTAGGGGGCATCCGTTCGACTCCCTGCAAAAATTGGTGGGGAAAAGGCATAGGTAATAAGTTCCCACTACACAGAGAACTTCCGGCCACCCCCAACCAACCTCTGTCTATGGGACCAAAACTAGCATAGCAGGGAAGTCAGAATAAGGTGAAACAGAATGAGGTGAAACAACTGGACCTAGGCATTGGCAAGCATCGACTTATGTAGGGAAGGTGAAACCTGTGACAATGGACACATAATTGGAAAATACTCAAAACCTAGGGAATAGTGGAAATACAAACTTAGGTTAAAAAACCGTGAACGTGCAAAAAAGCTACTTCTACTAAGGAGATAGATCAGCAAACTAAAAAAGAGAGACAACCCTTTGATGGCAACAGATAGTTTTGCCAAAACTTGCAAGAAATTGTCTGGATAAACCAAAATAACGGGTCAGAAAGTCATTAACTTGGTCAAGCCTAGTTAAGTCAAGCAAACACTTGTTAGATTGGCGTGAGAAAGCAGGACTTTGGAAAACCACATTAAAACGTGTATTTTCTCCAAATGTTCAGCTAGTTTAAAGCCTAGACGAGGAAAATTAAGACAGGAAGTGTGCTGTTAGTTAACGTTAAAGTGCTAATAAAGTGCGACAGGAGCTAATAAAGCATACACGTTCATAGGACGTGGAAGTGTCCTTGCTGAAACTATCGCTTCATATACCATATCCCTTATCACAAGGTCGTTTTGGAGAGAAGATGTGGGTTTCGTTACCTGTCTCCAGTTGAGCTTATTCAAAGTCGCCGGAACTTTATTTTACCAAAGCAGTGCTAAAAGGTATCAACTTTATGTCACGCGCGTGAACTGGTATTGAGTCAGAAGCCGAAACCCCAAAAAGACCAAACATCGGAAGAGGCTGGGACCGGAAAATTCAATCCACCGTGCAGGATGCATGGGTCCGTCTGGTATCTGAAGATTAGCAGTCGTATTCCAGAAATCCACTCAAGTTTGAGTGTGAAAGGGCAAATGGGAGCCCCAACATCTGAGTTAAAGGTCAACAATTTTAGTAGAGTCACAAAAGCGAATGTGAGTGTCCTAAGAACTGAGGGTATTTCTATAGATGCGTTTTGACCCTTACACTCACTTTCAGTCCCACTAACACTTGAGTGGATTTCTGGAATGCGCCTGTATGCGTCTTGTCGAACATCACAAAAATTAAAACATCTTTGGCTGAAGAAGTTATCTCATAGTCATTTCGTCGAATGAGACATTGAATGAAGTCCGTTGTGGTGCCTCCGTCCAAACGCAAGGCTCAACTGGGGTTAATGCATTTTGCGTTTAAACTAGCGACACGGCAAGGTGGTTGTCTGATTGTCGCTCCAACAACGAGCTTTACCCCAGTTTTAATTCGTCCACGTGGGAGAGCACTCTCACCTTTTCGCTTTTGTTCGCGTGTTTTTTCAGGATGACACTTTGTTTATTTACTGACGGCAACGCTAAGCGATTTATCATTAGCGCCCCCCATCTGCTACCATGGCAACACGCGTCTACAAATTAAAAAAAAAAAATGTCCTGCGCTTTGGCGGCGAAGTTGAAAAACAAACAAAATCGTTCCGTTTCAGTGAGCTTCGAGAAGGGTAAGGGGAGTTGGGGGTGGGGGGGAACGAGTAGAAACTTGTCATTTGGAAGAGCATGGTGTTGACCTTTAATGCCTGGGGCGTGGGTACTTCCTGGGCTCCCCCCCCCCCACCAACCCCATTCTCTGCGCTAGCTGATTTCCCAACGAGCACGTGACGTCCTTGTGCCTATCGCTGGCCCTATCCCGCTAGGCATCAACGCGCGGGACTGATTTTATTACCGGTCCCTTGGCTCGTGAGCTCCAAGGAGAAACAGGGACTCTCACCATCGAATTTTAGAAATGGACTCCAAACGGAGGACATAATACTAAAAAAAAAAAAGAAATAAGGAGAAAGAAAAAAAGAGAGAAAAGAGAAAAAGATTGGAAACGACTGTTGGAGCCCAAAAATGATCCAAATTGAACGGGAGGCAAAAATTGATTTTTGTGCATTTTATTTCCTTGCACTTTGCCGTCCTGTAACGTGTCTCCATTGCAGGCGCGTACAAAACTGAATCAGCGGCATCACCGTGGGATATCATGCGATGTTAGGTGACACATAAGTAGCCTACTGCTCGATTCCCAGTAGAAAACAAACAGTGCAGCTGTAGAGGGTGCGAAACTATGATAGCGCCCCCCCCCCCTTACCAGAGTAAACTAAGCATGATAGGAAATGAAAATAGCGATAGGAAGCCCATTTTATTGTGAGTTTACGCTCACAAGTTCAATATCCATACTTTCCTCCATTGGCGTCACAAACAGCTTGAAGACAGCAGGGTAGGACGACAAAAATGACTCGAAAAGCTTCGTGTTGAACTCCATTTTCTGAATGTGTGTGACAATTTTGGATCCATCTTGAAGGACAATGTTGGAAAAAAAGGATGCTTTCTGGACCTCTAGCAACTCGATTGAGTCGTACTAAGATGGAGGAGTACCACATCAATGCTGTCCTTCGGGAAATGGAGATCAACACAGATGTGGCGTGCAATGCAGTGCAACATCTTCCAGAGGGGGCCGTCGCTTGTCTTTTTAATAGCACCGCTCACACGGTGCGCATGGACTTGCGGTTGAGCTTAAAATGCACGTGGGGACGAGCCCTACCTTGACACCAAGTTTCATAGTGCCCACACTGCTGGTTTTGGAGTTATTAGCAAATAACCACGCGGCCGTAACCAACACGGAGCTTTTTGGTGTCTTTAAGCTGTTTGTGACGCCAAGGAGGGAACGCTGGATAATGAGCTTGTGCGTGTAAACCTACAATAAAATGGGTTACATATTGGTACTTTCATTTTTTCCTATCATACTTAGTTTACTCTGGGGAAGGGGGGGGGGACTATCACTGTTTGGCCTTATAACACGAATATCGCCAAGAAAGTCGAGTATGGGACCCCAGTAGCTTAAATTTATAATTAGTTTATAACACCATGGTACAACATACTTGTGCCCAAACGTTGGTCAGTCACTCCCTGAGCCAAACTAAGATTATCATCTACATAATTTAAAAACTGACGATGTGCGTGCGTGTACCTCTACTCCTCTTGAACTAAGGCACCTACAATGATGATAGTAGCGCCAAATGAGAGTTAATTAAATTAGGCTTCGGATGGGCCTATTTTCATTTCATTGCTTCAACTCGACCTTTTGACCCTGAAATACGTGAAAAACTGCTCTGAAAACTGGTCGTGAAGTCAAAGTACGATAGGCAAAGTTATTTTTCAAACAAACGTATCAGAAACTTGGTTGGAAAAAACCTAAAGTATAAAAATGTGTAGCTTCAAACTGCATTTAGATCTTAAAATTGCTTTTAATTCAACTGGCTGGACGCACGGAAAAAGCAGAACTTATAGGTTTTAAAAGGTTGTCAAACATTCGCATTTCTGAAGACGGAGGTGTGTTGAATGAGCGAGCAAAGCGAGCAATTTCCACTTAAACTAAACCTTTTCAATGCCTTTTTTGGTTTAAAACACAATTTTTTATTTAGCGCTTCTCTCACCTTCGTAGAGGCATGCGATCTTCGAACTGCGAGCAACAATGATAGTTACTTTACGTCGAAATAATCAGTACATAGAGTTTATGGTGCTCTGAGGGTCAAAGAAAATATATGAAGTAAGGATCGACGCAAACAATATATTTAGTCCCTTGTCCGAAATCGTCTCTTTACAGAGGTGTTCGCATACATAAATTACGCACAAATTATCATTGCCGTAGAGAAGTCTCCATAAAGGGAGAATGCATGGCATAACCCAAGGTAAAGAAGTAATGCCGAAAAGTCAGATGAAAAGTAAACAGTAAATGAGAAAAAGGTAAAAGAGGAAAACACCTTTACTACTCGAAAATACTTGTAGGTGGGGAGGGAGGGAGTTGAGTTAAAACAATTGTGAAACATATCCACACTAGATATTTAAGTAAGTACGGATGAAAACCTCTTTACGTTGCCTTTTGGACTTGCATGTCAGACTGCCTGGGCGGGGAATCGAACCGACGACCTTTGAAATCGCAAGCGACCTTCCAGTGGCGATTGGAAAAGTGTATGTTTACATGAATTGCATACGTGCGTGTTAAATGCTGCCTATGGACGTTTCCTAATAAAAACGGGCCGTGTCAGTATGGCTCAGCGGTAGGATCTCGGTCTTTGATTTCAATGGTCGTGGATGCGATTCCCCGATCTGGCAGTATGACATGTAAGTCCAAAAGGCAACGTAAATAGGTTTGCATCCTTTTTTATTTGACCCATCTCGAGTCTATTGGCTTCCCACCCTGTTTAATCTACTAGACATTAACACAGGCATGTTAACGCCTTACAGGCGATTGTTAATGATATCACATATGGGATAATGTCACAGATATGAGGGCATTATCCGACTGAATGTCACTCTCACCATAACAATTGAACAGCGTATTCTTGGCAATGCGATTGACCGTGTAGCAACGTAAATCACGCTGTTCCAATAGGTCTATTGGTGTGAAAACTAAAGCAAATCCATCGTTGTTGGTTAAAGGAGTAATTTCTCATTTACCCTGTTCGCCAAAGGAGGATTTCGGAATTAAACAACAATGCATAAACAATACTCATTTAAAATACGTTCCAAGAGTCCTATTGTTAGGATGTTTTCGTTGTTGTTTGATGGGGCACTATTCCCATAATTCCCGTGTTCACCAAAGGGCATTTCGGTTTCCAGCAAGAATGCACTAAATCAAGTAAGTTTCATTATTGTTGTGGGCACACCACCACCTGTAGTAATATTCGAAAATAACTGTCAGATATAGAGCCATAGACTACAGCTCCAAAGTTACGCACAGAAGCAACGTGTGAAAGGAAATTATTAGCTCAAGTGCGGGCCGTTCCCAGCAAAGCCTCTAGAATCCAGAAAGAAAATAATAATAATAATATGGTAATTCTCCACTCGGGGTGGACGGCTGCCGGAAGGGTGGTGAGCCACTAATACCGGGCCGATGGAAGCGAGAAGAGGTCAAAAATCAATTTAAGGATGCGTCAGAAAGGTTACCAAGGGCTGTGTCGTCAGCTTTCTACGAAATTCTGAAACTGTACTCATGTTTACTGTCTTAACAGTAACAAAATTCAACATAGGACTACACGGACAGAAAAAAGCGGGTTACTCCTAAGGCGGGCATTCTCGTTGGTTATGCCGCACCTTCTTCCCTCCTTATCTGCTAGGGCAGTGAGAATCTACATAAAACTCTGGAAAAGAGACGTTTTGGGACATGTGGTTATAGGAATTCACCTTTTAATATAGAAAATGAGCAACTACAGTTGCCATTGTTTCCGAGACCAGCCTATGTGAGTGGCCTTAGAGGTTCCATGAGTTTCGCAACGTTTTTTTCCGGAAGACAGTTAAGCAAGAAACCACAACCGAGTAGTTAGGTCCTCCCAGCTAAGAGAATGAGAAATCCAAAGGCATCGTGGATTTATGATTAACATTAAAGCTGAACTGAAATAAGTGTAAATTGCAAGAATCGGCCTAAAACGAAGCAAAAAAAGGTGAATTTTAAAACAAGTTAACACGATTCACCAAGTTGATCCCTGGTATGAAACATCTGACATACACCCAACAACTGAAACATTTAGACCTTGACTCCTGGAACTTCAACGTCTGAAAGCGGACTTCATCCTCGCTTACAAAACTCTACAAGGTTAACACCGCCCGAGCTTTCCATACTGGAGTTCCAATGACAAGAACTAGGGGTCACAGCAAAAAATTGATCATCCCTATTCATAAGTGAAATTGTAGGCATCACTTCTTTAGCATCCGGGCGATTCCGGGTGTAGAATTCATTACCGGAGGCCACTGTCACTGCCTCTTCGGTCGGCTCCTTCAGGAGACTTTTGGAGAAGGCTAAACTGGGTCCAATCCTGCTTCGACCAGAATTTCGCTAGCTGACACTCGACTGGTTATAAGTGGCCAACGGGCCAACATCAAATTGATTGGGTTCGATTTACACAACAAATATTTTTTTTATTATCATTATTTCAGAAAAAAACTTTGTAATCCCCAATAAAAGGAAATATTCGTATAACAACTTTGTCAGGCCTTTCACGTGCCACAATTGTCACAAGTACGAACGCATTTCAGGGACTTTATAACACTTTTTCTACAGGGAAGATCGAAATGGCTAATTAGCGCACACTGCAACCTGAACAAAGCCTCGCCACAGTAAAATCAGCAGGTGATAGGAAATTAGAAGACAGGGACGAAAAACGCCGCTTTGCTACGGCCCACGAGCAACGCCACAAAAGCAAAGAAAACTTCTGGGACACCGCCCACAAGAGTCCTAAACCGCAAACCACCGTAACTGGTACTTAACTCGTTAACATTTAATACGACGACGTCTTGGTTGTATCTAAACACGTTGACGGGTAATCGTCTAATAGATTTACAATGTCATTAATGCTTAGATTTATGACATATAAACGAAAGATATAAACGAAGCAGTTTCCTTCCCCACTTTTAATGGCAGTTATGAAAGGGTAATTCTGCGGTGTTACCCGCGAACGACCACACGCCAACTTAGTTACTCAGCCACCAGCCGTTTTGGCAAAGGGGAAGGAAAAAATATCGGTTACCAGATGTGGCCCCCGATTGAAATGTGTATTTTTGATCTCGTGACTGCTGAGGAGCAGTGGGGTTTCCACGCGAAGGGAACCAATCGACTTTAAGGAATCTAAAACTGCGCTGGTGGTAAAACTCGGTCGTTAAAGAAATGGAAAAATTAATTTTGAACTGTTCCCTCTCCTCACTTTTTTTATTCGTGGAAATTTATTATCTTTTCAGGGAACGAAATCGATAGATAGTGGAATGGGGAGACGCTATGTCCCCAGTGGATGGGCACGCGTCAAATCTTTTAGTAGTAGTGGAATGGGGAGGGGAATGGGTAGAATGTGATTTTCTAAGGGATATGTTGAAGAGGAAGCTATATCACTGGAAATTGTAACTCCTGCTACTGAAATAAATACCCCGTTTTAATTCGTCTCAAATAACTTTTGTTAGAGGTGGGGCTTAAGTGAATCATTAATTAAATCTGCCATGAAGACCTTGGTTAACTTTAAAAGTGTTTCTTACCTTTTCATAACAACAAAATTTAAACATTTTAAATTAAAGAATGATACACTTACAAAGACCTGAAGCGTTTGCGTGGCTAGGGAGAAACGAGAATTCCGTCACAGGACTACTCTTTTTATAACAAAATGCTGCTCATGGAAACTGGTTCATCCGAATCCATTTTTTGCTCCGAGTGTCGTCTAAATTCATATGGGTCTATTCTTGCTTCGGGAGTCTTCTTAATTCGTCTCGATCCGTTTCTAGCTTTGGGAATTTTCTGGATTCATCTGGATCTATTTCTTGCTTTGGGAGTCTTTTTAATTTATCTGGATACATTTCTTGTTTTGGTAGTCTTCTTAATTCATCTGGATACATTTCTTGCTTTGGGAG
>JAHWFP010114651.1:205387-224472 GCA_023313725.1 Lithobius niger | reverse complement strand
GGGAGTCTTCTGCAGCCATCTGGACCCGTTTCTTGCTTTGAGTCTTCTGAATCCATGTGAATCCGATTCTTCCTTCAGGAGTCTTCCGAATTCGTCTAGACTATGTAAGTCCACATATCTTTTGTGCATTAGGCTGATAACTTCCCCTTGATAGATTGATTGGGAAGACGTCATAATAGAGGTTGGCTGTTTAAACACTCATCTCTATATCATGATTAATCAAGCCACACTTTTTTTTAGGCCTTCACCAATTCTTTCCTGAAGTGCTAACCACTTCTTGAACATCGTATTTTATTATTCCATTGTACTGTAGCAACAAGACTTGTTCATTTTGGCATTCACCTTCGTATCAAGGCCCCAACAATTACGATGACATCACTCAAGCCTTCAACCGATAATGGGCTCAGCAACACTCAAGTCAACTTAGCGCTCAACTAAGCTCTTAAGTGCATCAATGTTTCAACAATATATTATGTCGAACTTCACGTTGGAAACCATTGTAACTGCTGGATTTCAACAACAGAACCAAAACTGTAAGAACACCACCAAGCAACGAACATTCTAAAAACCATCTAGACAAAAAAAAAAAAACCTGTTATCACGTAGCCGGGAATTGACCCCAGGTATTCTGATACCACGTCGACTGCTTAACCTTCATGGCGATCTGAATACATGCGGGATTGCTTAGACAGTAAAGTGATCGACATCATGGGAAGAGCCAGTGTAGAGTGTAGAAACCCATCCTGTATTCACATTAAAACCCTCCATAACACTGCCATTTAAGGGACCTTTGTTCCATGGCTTTCCTTCAACTTGCCTTACAACAGCAGCCCGTGGAAACAGGATGCTTTACTTCAATCTAAATCTCCCAGAGAAACAATGTCATAGGGTTACAACACATAACTCGCTCAATCTCGATGTGCAACAATGATACATTTTGTGATTGTATGACAACTATTGTAAAGCCTGAATTAGAACTAGGTTGTCATCATCCAACTTTCCTATTCCTGACTATAATCCATGTGAAGTAAGTCTGCTATATTTCGCCTAAACTAATAGAATGTAATTTTCCCTTGGCCCCAATTTAAGTTATGTAATGTCCCCAAATCATCACATTATTTCATCCACATTCCATTAGCAACGATTAGTTGGATATATTCTTGTATAAGCAGGAGAGCATAGTTATTTACACCAACGATATCCTGAACCATTCCATATCTGAACAAGCAGCACATATCTGTCATCACTATCGTGTGCTTACCATTAATCCAACGCCATCCAAGTATCCATCACATTACATAAGAATCACACACCAGTCCAGCGGGATGGATTCCTGGCTGCATGATGACACGTGAAATGGTTTCGGGGGAGGGGGGGGGGGGTGGTTACACACGAATACCCACCGTAAACTTCTATTTACGAACTGGCTATAAGTGAGAGAGACGATATCAATGAGTCTATTACACTTGCGAAATTGCGAAATAAGCGGCCATCCACTCGGTTTTGCTAATAACACACATGAGTCGTACAGACCGAATGTAGAGATTGATCTGCCATGGTCAGCCGACACCCGTCAGCACTGCTGGACGTTGCACTCACGGTGGCCTTATGCTACTTTGACACAATCGACTTTGTCTCGCAGACCTCTTTCTCAGTTTGCCTTTTACCTCCAACAATTCTCTGCATACTGCATTGTCACGAACAATTGCCAACAACAATGCAAAACTTGTGTAACTTATAATATTTGATTGCGAACTCGTGCAATGCCTAGCAGACAATGCAATATCTGAGTGCTAGAGTAACAAGGTAGTAAAATTCAAAACCCTCATTTCGTTGTTTCCTGTAAACCAAGTAAGTCCTCTTCCGGAAATATATTAGAAATTGTCCACAATTAATCCTCCAACTGCCCCAATTTAACTGTTCATGGCCTCAAACCTTTAACTACAATCAACCTCATCTCATTGTTATTATTAGCAATGATAACATCATGGCACAACAAGCCCAAACGTCTTAATACTGAATCAATAAATTAACTTCAAGGGCAACTCCTGTTTCAGTAATAATTTCATTATATCACTGAGCCATCCTTCACCCAAACCCAATTCATAAGTTAATTCCGCCCGACATTACCGTCCCGTTCCTGCACGAAGTGCAACTGTGGACCTTTAAAACTCGTTCGTGAAAAAAAATACTCCACCTCTCCAGCCATGGAGGCAGCCAATTTACCGTGAAAAATAAAGACACCGAACTACTTGTGCATTCCGCGCAAGAATACGTTGGCCGAACAAATAGTGACGTCAGGGCAGGCAGCCGCGACCAGGGGGCTGTTTGTTTCCAACTCTTGAACGAGCGAACGGGTCTGGCCAGTAGATAAGACAAAGATGGGGTGGGGGAGTGTGAGAAGGATGGAATGGCGACGAGAGCGGGGGTGGGAGTGGGTTTTGGTAGGAGGGGGGAGTTTGGCAAGCCCCATCGGATCTGACAGAACGGAGGCATTCGTTCGGAAAACTAACGACATCAGTTTTAGTGAAAGCACTCGCTTGCTTGCAGAAGAGCGTGCACTGGACCTTCAACCGCGAGAGAGAGGGAGGGAAACTAGGTGAACGGAAGAGCGTCTCCCAGTAGCCTCGTTGGCAGAAATTATCATAAGTAATCTCGAAACCGGAAGAAATGGTCGAGATATACGAGTCGCACAAATTTGGGTTTTATCACCGACTTTGCAGGAACTCACGGAGGACGTTTGAAAATGTCGTCGGCCGCGTTCGAGTTCGGGCAAAACCCGTAGGAAGAAGGAAGGCACACACCCCGAGTTATGACTGAGTACGCCACAATTCGGCATTCTCTGACGGGAATTGAGGGCCAAGGGAAAGAAGTTGAGCTGGCTTTTGGTCGATGGGTTGAATGGCGGGAGGTTTTCGTTCCGGGGCTGCCGTTTTGTTGCACGATTTGTTTTGCGTATTTTGTTCGTTGAGGATCGATCAAGCAAACCGTGAGCAGATGGGTCGTCAATAGTTAGCATCGCTCAGGACAGTACGCAATACTTAGCACCTCTCTGGACCTAACCTACAGAAATGGTTTTGTGCAGCACTGTTCTTAAACGACACTGGTGCCGAAAGCACATGCGGTAGAATAGAACACTAATATTTCGACACCAAGGTGCACACATCCGGTATCTTCATCAGAGTAAAAATAATAAAACACCTTAACATTTCGGCTAACAGGCCGCGCCGAAGCAGATACAATAGTTTCACGGTGGCATTAAAACCAAAATAACAAGGCTATAAACGCTGCCAAGTGTTTGTTAACAGCGTATTATCAACTGTTTAGGTGTAATCACTTAAAACCGTGGGAAAACGATAATAAAATACGATAAAAACACGTTAAAAATACTTCTGAACTAACACAGTTACTTACAGAGACCAGCGTCGTGAAGGAAAGCAGAGGAGTGAAGAGGAAGTGTGCGTAGGAACCGGAAAGAAACTTAAATTCCACTGAGGAAGATTGGACAGTTACGTCACGTTTCGCCAAACCCCGTTTCGCCCAAAAAAAAGCAGATTAACAGCTTTTGCCTCAGGGGCCAGTCCCGTTTCGCCAAATCCCGTTTCGCCAAATATCGTTCACGAAATTTTAGGCACACGAAGCATTTAAAACATTTAAACACGAACATTTATAACATGATAATGGTCAGACATTTATAGACAAACACCAGTTTTACAGAATCCCATTTTGCGAAATAATTTGTTTCAAACACATAAAATCAGAAACCACAACTATTCAAAAATTACTAACAAATTAAGCAAGCCTCTTTAACTTACGCAATGTTAAATTTTTGAAAAATATTTTGCTTCTGAGAAACGGGATTCTGCAAAACGGGAATCACGTGTATAACTAACTATTCTTAAAAGAGAACATTGGCATTGACGTAGTGACGCCCAAGCATTTTAAACAGTTATATTTAAAGCGCAAGTTTTCCCGTCTGTATTGCCAGTCTTCAAAACGCTAATAAATCAATTGGGCTTATTCTACCACTGCTTGTCGCTGTTAAATGTTTGCCTTTTAAAGCATCATTACATAGAAATAAGGTATTAAATTTCGTGTACGTAAACCTTTTTGTCAAATTCGTTTTTGTGAAACGGGATTTGGCGAAACGGGAGTTCACTGGTTGGACGACTATGGGTGCTGAGGCAGGTGGATGGAAACAATAGAACAAGGTGAAAAGACCCACAGCTACGAAAAGACAGTAGAAAGTAGAGGAAGAAAAAAGGTGAGGTGGAGCGGGGGATCGGGAGGGCAGAGAGGTTGAAACAAGAAGAAAGGACGGGAGGGGGTCAATTATTCCTTGGTGTCCAAATTATTATTGTTTTGTTCTTGTCTCATGTGCTTTTGGCCCCAGGATCTTTTAATGACCTAACCTACCTTATCGAGAGCTACCTTGCCATCGAATTCTACCAGAACTCTGTTAACTATAAAGCCCCCCGAATAGAAACGAATAGAATAATGATAAACGGGGCTGGGCGAAAGCTAAAATCATGGGACCTTACCGCCTGCCCCCACTGCCCGTAAAAAAAAAGAACGAAAAAAGGGAAAAAAGCAGCGGAAATACATAAAGGAAAAAAGTGTTCAAACGTGCTTTGAAAGAATTAACTGGTGGCAGCCACGACATAAGAAGGAAGCGAGTTCCAAAGGGGCAGGCACACCTCTTTCTGAGAAAAAATTATGCCTGTTGTTTTGCTTGAAATGGTTATCAAGGCATCTCAGGATTGTCCCCCTGGTCTCGGTAACAACAAAACAGAAAGAATCGGCGGTTTGCGTCAATGTTTAAGATTTGCACTATACGATGAGATCTCCACGATTCCGTCGAGTCGCAGCTGAAGGAAGTTGGAGGTAGTTACGGCGGTTCTGGTAGGGTAGGGTTGGAGATATAGTGGGCATTTCTAAAAACTTTTGTTCATGATGACATCAGCGTGCTGGTGAAACTTAACAGAGTTATCAACAAGAATTCCCAGAGAAGGTGTTAGATGTGGTATAAATTGCAGGAATAATGTCCAAATTGCAGTAGAAAACATTAATCAGGATTGGGACAGAGGTCTTTCTGAGGCCCAGGCTACCACGAGACACTGCCATTTGGTTTTTACTTGCAGTATTTATTGTTTTGTCAGGACTGATTTTTATTTCAATAATTTTATTACAATTTAATCCCAAAAGGGTTACGCCAGGTCGTATATCTGGCTTATTTTGATGTAACGTTATGCATTTCCCTCCCAAGAGGGAGTTTGTACGCGGTGAGGGTTCAGATGTGAAGCCGCACACGAACCATGCGTGAAAGCAGGCCGAAGTTTCGATAGGCCAGACGGGTCATTGTGTCGTGGCTTGAAAGGCAAATGAGACGGTCCGTGACCGAGAGAAACGCGAGGCATCACGGAAGCAGACTGTCCCTCAACGGATGAAGGACACGTCCTGATTTAAGGAGCCAACCACGGATTTCAACATCCATTCGCAAATATCGAATGACTCGTACCGAACTGCTCTTTGGGAAGATTTTATTAAGAAGGATTGTTTGTGCGATGTACTGATTTTGGATAGACTCGGCTGGAGCATTTCGCTAAATGTAAGCATCGTGGTAAAAATGTACGAGCTCTTACAGTTTTCCCCATTTCGTTATTCAAAAGTGATGAGAGTTTACAAGCGTTATCTTATTGTTCTTAACAAATCAGTGTACAGTAATGTAATGAAATTTAATCCATAATTTTGCATTACACTACAAAACGAAAATCAACGGCTTGTAAATTGATTGTGAGCACGGAAAGCGATAATATGGAGTGACACCAATAGTAAGATGTGTAATTGCAGGGCCTTATAAAATTCTTGAGTTTTTAAGGCCCCTTTACAACGTGAGCCTACACCTAACCTCCCGTCAGCCACCATCCATGAACCCGTGAATCTAAATAACTATATAATTATACAGAGATCAAGCTGCATACATCAGCACCAGCAACGGCATCGCACATCTGGTAGGAGGGAAAGCATGGTGGTAAGTTTTTCAGGACAGCATGCTTCTCTAAAGGGAAACCTTCGAGACCGCTCTAAGCCTTTTTTATTTTCACCAACATGAACATGGCTGGTAGACTATAATAGAAGTTATCGTTAGAAAAGCGGGGATCATTACCCGTTGGGGGCGAGGGCTTTGAGTCACTTGATGCACTGATATTTTCGCCAGAATCATCATTAGCAGTGGGGGGGGGGGGGGGTTGAATTACAGGATGCGCTGATTGAGTGAGCGCGTAAAAAAGTAGTGGGTGCATGTATACTATATGTATATATGTTCACTACTGTTTTTACCTTTCTGTTAGTAGTTGTAAGGTGGCGTTGTTTCTGATGTTGTGTAGATTGCTGTGCAATTACAGGTTAGGCCGAAAATAGCCCAAAGAATGGCAGATGTTAGATTGAATAATAATAGAGAGGGAAACACCAACGTTGTTGAAGTTTACCAATGTCTTAGCCTTAGATTAATCCTTGACGTTAACGCCAAGAGAACTACGTTAAGACTAACGAGGACTAACAGCTAAGTTACGCTTAAATTAGGTTTAGACTAACGTGAAAATACTTAGAAACCAAGAGACCTTATCCGTAACAAGGCGTATACAAACAATAGTAACACGATCAAGGCTTAGATTAAAGAATTCGTACTGACCAATAATGATTCGTCAAGAGAGAAACATCCCAAAGGGAATTTATTCAAGATAAAGCTGCTCTCATAATAACGACTAGCGGAGTCTCTTGCTTCGCTCGCTCATTCCACGTCGTTTCGCTGCGCTCGATGAGATTTCTTGCTGCAACACTTATGATACAGACAGACCTTCCACATAAAAACGATCAAGCAATTTATAAGTGTGTAGTCTGCGATATCGGAGAGAAGGTCAATATTATTTTTTTACGTCAAAGGAGTCAAGCAAAAAGATCAAGCAATTTATCAGAAAAGCGCTGTTCCTGATGACAGACGCTGATTTTCGTTCGCTTCGCTCACTCAATCGGCACAAACATTTCCTCAGAAACGTGACTGAATCAACCACACATCACTTGTAATTTGTGTTAGTATACACTTTATATGGGTTTTTTTGTTTTACTTATTTTAAGAATATTGTTCTTTACGTCCTGCTCAGTACAGACTTTTCCATGGGTGCCGTATCACTTCACTTTCTGACGATCCCACTTGGAGAAACATCTGCAGAACGTCAGATGTAATCTCCTCCGAAGGTGAGAGATGAAAGATTGATAGAGCAAAGCGAGACACACATTGAAAAGGTTTACTTTACGTGGAAATCGCTCGCTTTGCTCGTTCAATCCACGCACCTCCGTGCTTCAGAAACACGAATGTTTGACACCGTTTTAAAACCAAATCTATTGTTTTGATTTTTCCTTGCATCAAGTCAATTTTAAGATCTATATGTGTTGTGTTGCAGAATACGTTGTCCTTTTAGGTTATTTTTTCGGTTCATTCGGCCGCGTCTCGCTGCGTTCCAGATCAACTCTCTTTGCTCGAGGAGGTTTTCATGAACAAACTATGACGTCATGAACAAAGAAGAGGTTCGAAGAGGGCTAAAAAAACTTTGACGTTATTTTTTCAGGGTTTTCCGCGTTTTTGAGGGTGATAATATCAAGTTATAGCGATGAAAATATGCCTATACTGTGCGCAATTTAATTATCTTTCGTTTGGTCCTACTCCCATCTTTGTAGGTGCTTTGGTTCCAGAGGAATAGAGACACAAACGTGAAGTGAAGTGATAAGACGCCAATGGAAAAATCTGTACTGAGCAGGACGTAAAGAACAACTAGCGGAGTCGCTCACTTCGCTCGCTCATTCCGCGTCGTCTCGCTACGCTCGAGAAGACTTCTTGCTGCAACACTTATGATACAGACAGACCTAACACAGAAAAAACGATCAAGCAAATTATAAGAGTGTAGTATACGATATCGGTTATCTCGGGAGAAGGTCAATATATAAAGTGTATAATAACACAAATTATAAATGATGTGTGGTTCTTGGTGGTTACATTGATTCAGTCAAGTTTCTGAGGAAATGTTTGCGCTGATTGAGTGAGCGAAGCGAACGAAAATCAGCGTCTGTCATCAGAAACAGGACTTTTCTGATAAATTGCTTGATTTTTTTTTGCTTGAGTCCTTGGACGTAAAAAAAATAATATTGACGTTCTCCCGAGATAACCGATATCGTATACTACACTCTTATAATGTGCTTGGTCGTTTTTTCTGTGTTAGGTCTGTCTGTATCATAAGTGTTGCAGCAAGAAAGTCTTCTTGAGCGCAGCGAGACGACGCGGAATGAGCGAGCGAAGCGAGCGACTCCGCTAGTACGTCCTTAATGATGTAGATTGCTAGGACTAATAACAGAACAAGATAATAGATACCAAGTTGCGCAGCAACAATAATAGCAAAAGATTAGATAAACGGTTGCTTAGCAATAAACACCATCACAAGATAATAGATAAACGGTTGCTTAGCAATAAACCTCATCACAAGATAACAGATAAACGGCTGCTTAGCAATAGCCAACTTCACAAGATAATAGATAGACGGTTACTTAGCAGTAAACAACATCACAAGATAATAGAACACGGTTGCTTAGCCAATATGCACAATCATTTCTGCATGGCCATCGGCCCCAGAATGATAGCTACTTAACCGTTAACAAATGCATACGCGCAAACAAACCATGATCGACAACAGATAACGTCAGGTTAGGTTCAGATAGCGATACAACTAAGTGGTGTATCACGTGATCAGATTGGCCAATAGCGTTCCTCAACGCCCTTATAAGGCCCAGTCACTCCACGCGACCATTACCTAAACTGTTTATCGAAAATATACGCAGTAGACAAAAACCCAAAGCAAAACTTGTTAAGGATTCCCGCCCAGCTTTTCGACCGCTTGAAGTCGTGATATCATAGACCAAGCTTTTTTGCAGGGTTAACCCCACCGAGTAATAGTTCGAAGATTAAATGACACATATGAAAGTTGCTTACTGCGCAACTTTCATTTATTTCATTTAACGTTTGAAGTCTTAGTCGGTGGGATTAACTTGATGAAAGACCTAAGCTTTTGACATTGCGACTTCAAACGACTGAAAAACTTGGCAGGAATCCTTACCGAATTTGTTTGAATAGATATCACATTTTTTTAGTCCAGGTTGATAAAATTTATTTTTTTCTTAGAAATTACGAGATGGAAAAGCCAATCCAGTTTTATGGTCCTTTTTTTTTTTTTTTTGCTTTAGCTCCGGTTCGAGGACAGCAGTCTGGTTTCACTTGGATTTAATATTTCAGCAACACTGGTATCTTCAACCTTACAGGAAAGCTTATTCGTGTTCCTTTGCTGTTAACTTTAAGTTTTGGTTAAACAAACGAGTGCATTTTTTTCTGCACGATGTTGCAAAGTAATTGCCGTTTAGATTGTTTTTATTTCCTAACACGTTCACGTGTGTTAGCCTTTGTTGAGAAGTCCACCCAACTCGCCTTATTTAGCAACTAGCGGGACCCGTGCATGCTGCACGGTGGATTGAGTCTCACGGTCCTAGCCACCCCCAATGTTTCGTCTTTTTAGGAAAGTAAATCGCGTATGCAATATTTCATTCATTAGTAGACTGATCCTTCAATTTTACAACGGGGAAAAGCAACAATTCTTCGCTCGTACTGTTGTTGTCATTCTGAGTGCTCACGTTTTCGAGTCCATTGTTGTCAACCAAATATACTGTATTGTTCACTGTTGTGTGATTAAAAAGGCTCAAATAGTGTCAAATTTGCGCTAAAAGCTAACGAATGGGCTGTTGACTGAACAGTTATGTTTCCAACATGTTTGCAGTCACATTCGTACGATATATATAAATTTCCTCAAACGGACAACCCGATACAAGCAACCGGAAGGATAGTGGACTCGAGGGGGTCCACCAACAACCAGCGACCGACTTCCGGCCGTTCTATTCCCCAAATCCCCGGATGGGAAATGAAAGACGAAGAAAAAAGAAGCAAAAGATGAAAAGAAAAAAGGTTGGGATGAAGGTAGGACGTGAGGAACAGAGAGGGGGGGGGCTCTGCGATGGGGCGGGGGGGGGGGGTGAAGGGCAGGGGGCATATGCCCCAGAGGTTGGAGGCTTACCATGATGAAACCTAACGTTTGACGTGAGATTACGGTTAAACCTTTTTCTCCCGGCGCCGCCAAGAAAGGGGTTATAGCCTCCGGACGCTCCACAAAAAAATGGCCCTTTTCGGTTTATTGTAAAACTCTGATTTGTGAGTTTTACAATAAAAAAGAACTTAAAGGGGATGGGCGCGTAAAACAGACAGAGTGCGCAGTTGTGCGTAAAGCATTAAGACCATTTCAAGGACCATACTATACTCATCTCTGCAGAAAGTACGGAAGAAATAAAATGAAAATAATGTACAAATGGGGACCAGAAGACATCCATCATTGACATTTATTGCAGATAACGTCAAGTTTGTGCAGGAAGAACGTATACGAAACGATTAATAAATACGACCGATCACTCTGTCGGGGGCAACAAATTTGACATGCTACTGTTTGAAACGAAGAAATAAAATTTCATTGAATTGTGTGGTAGTTTCAGTGTCAAAATCGATAAGTATCGAAGGATTAAAGGTTTATTACCTCTTTGATTCCCCCGGATGGGGGTTATTGAGGCTTTTTACGGCACGTCAACAGCTAGGTCATTAGCGCCAACCTCAGTCACAGAGCATTGGTCCTGGTTACCACTGCGCTACACATTACACAGATGTTAAGCAAACCCCAAATCTAGATCTTATTTCTATTGTGGAGGCCAAGAAGTAAGTTGCTTTCTCTCCTTGTATGTTTGTTTGTGATCTTTAGGTCACCACTGAGAAGATTGAACAGCTGGAGCCTGTAGCCAGTACCCGCCCCGGTAGCGCAGTGGTTATAGCGACCGGCTAGTAAACGGGATGTCCTGGGTTCGAGTCCCAGTCGGGGCAGTTGTCTTTTCTTTCTTTCTCATACTAGTGTATTGTGTATCCTCACAAGGCCAGTCTTTAATTCAGACTGCTTGCTTCATTTACCCTTTGCCTTGTGATTTCTTTATTTAGTTAGATCTTATCATATTTCTGTACCACCTGCAAAAATAAAAAATAAAAACCGGACAGGAGGACAGACTCGTCGCCCAACTGATGCGCTAAGAGTCTCATGGAAGATAGAAACGGCGATGAACACCATCAAGATGGTGACACGTCAAATATCACATGACGGACAGTAAGTGGCCGGCGACACCAATGACATTCGGGAGGACTACCTTCCACCAAAAAATGAGTGAGTTGGGTTGGTGTGACCAATACATATGCGGGTCAACACCACTTCACAGGTCAGCTGCGATATTCGATCACATGTCCTCTGGGCTCACTGACCATTCGGATGCGTTCTGCTCGGATTGCACGAATTCCCAGGAAGCCCTCATAACGTTCAATGCCTTTTACGTTTGGACTTACGTTCATCCTGAACAAGCAGTCATGGGGTTTCCTGGTTAGTTTACCATCTTACCGGTAATCACACCCACCGCGAAAGAAGCCAGCAAGGACTACAATTTAAGAACTCTAACCGTACAATCAAGAATTTATAGGGTTGGGGAGTAGAATTTGTGACCGGGACCCCCCTACTGAAACGTCTTAGATTCATTCCGGTTAGTTCCGTCAAAGTTTATAGACGGCGCCATTGAGTTTTATGTGGGAATTTCTACTCAGTTTTCAGCCTAAAATTAAAGTAAACTAAACGAAACTAGCTTTAGTTTAGTTATTATTTAGTTTATCTTAGTTGTAATTCAGTTTACTTTATATTATGTGGGCTGAAAAATGAGCAAAATCGGATGGAACACGTGGCGCCCTCTGAAAACTCGGATGGAACTAATAGGAATGAATGTAACACGTTTCCTTTTTTTGGGGGGGGGGAAGGGGGTGGGGGTTAGCAGTTTTATAAGCCTTGAATTTGCACAGTCATCAATCTAATCTAATGTAATCCATTGCCCCCTAACATTGCTTACACTGTATGAAATTCGAATTACCTTTAAAATGGGGAACTGCTTATAGCACGGACTCAGACTCGAATATTTTAACTTGACGTCACACCGTAATTTAAAGGTTAAGGTTAAAGGTTAGGGGTAAGGTTAAAGGATAAGGTCAAGGGTCAAAGATTTTTTTTAGGAGGGGGGATTATTCGCAAAGACAAATAAAGTGGGGAAATCAGGATGCTCGTCATATCTGCTCTACCCAAGCATAACAATGATTATACTCGAGTCAGATAAATGAACATTATGTACGGTACCTTTAACTACCGTCATGGTTACAAACTGAATTGAATAAAAAGCCAAAGGTTGTCATCTCTTCCTCGTTGTCCCTCAAGTACCCCTCAAACCTCATTATGCCCTTCCACCTCCCAAAGTAACGACCTGAAATTACCCCTCACTACAACACTGTAGAGTAGTTTAATTACAGTTTTGAAACTCCTTATTTGAGTAGTGTCAAAATTAATTACGAACATATTTGGTAATGTATAGATGCTTTACATCATCAATGATTGCTATCCGCCACGAGTATAAACCCTTTAAATAGTTAAAAGTATTAATCACATTTGTCGATTTACCTAGATTTGGACGTCAAACGTCATTTTGCTAACAGCAAATATTAAACAACATCGTTAATATTTATATCTTAAAGGCGGGTTGCCACCAAATTAGCAGCGTTTAGCCCTATTGAGTTCTCTCTCGCAGCAAAGCAAAGGAATGCACAAAGCAATATCTTTAAACACAACAAGCAAGCCACGTGACTCCTTAATTATTGAGTAAAAGATTGGGACGCCCTCGTCCACCTGGAGGCAAACTATAACGATTAACGATATTACTGTCAGTAGATGGCGCCAAGGTATTTTCTTTATATTCTACAGTGCCGCCATCTAGTGGTATTAATATGGTTAATCGTTTATCGTTCCGGGTGCACGAGAACGTACCAAATTTTTACTCAGTAATTCAGAAGGCACGTGGCTTGTTTGTTGTGGTTAAAGATGTTTCTTGTGCGTTCCTTTGCTGGCTGCGATCAAGCGCTAGACAGAACTAGATAGCGCTCGATGGTGCTAGATGCTCCAATCTTTCGTTTTGTGACGGCAACCCGTCTTTAATGCAAGATTGAATTATTTTAATGAAAAAGATTTTACATAAAAGATATTACTGAAATTCATCGTTTCCAGAAATACCTGTTTCGGTGGCTACTGGGTATCAGTACTGTGGCCCTTGAAAAGTTATAAGCTGAAAAATACTTTCAGCACTTTTTGTTTTCTTGATTTTCTTTGTTTATTTGTAGCATGTTTATTTTTTTTTACTGTTGTGATTATTTTTCAATTTTTTCTTGAGAATAATCGTCCACTTCCGTAGCAACCCTTACAACCTTAACTTTGCATTTATTAATAATGGTTGTAATAACTGCATTTGCTAATATCAGTAACTTTGCAGTCGCTGTTATTAAAAATAGTAATTAAAAATAATATTAAAATAGTAATCCAAATGGTAGTAAAAATAGCTAATAAAAATTGTAACATTTGCTTATAACAGTGGTAATAATTTTATACTGCTATTATTGTAATTTTTTTTTCTACGATGCACCCAAACTTTGCAATTGTTTCATAAGTTGACATTTGTAATTCTTGTATTTTTAAGTTCATTTTTATTATGGTAGCCAACACAGCACACGCGAGCTTTAGCTCTTGTGGGGTGAGGGCACATACGGAGTTTTGTACCTATTTGCCTGATTCAATAAACAAATATTCTAATATTCTATTTCTATTTCAATGAAATCGATGCTTTGACGGTTATCTCTAGTTAGAACCACCCAAAAACAATCTTTGGCTAGCGGCACTTTCTGAGATTTTCACCTGATTAGCCAAAAATCTCAGAAAGTGCTGCTACGTAGCGTGGACAAGTGCCAGAAAGTGGTAGGCGTCATGAAAAGTGCTACATTTTGAAGGCTTTATAGGACCTAAACCAGGAACGGACATTGCTAGGTTACCCTTTTCAGGTAACGAGCAGATCAGCAAACGTAAATTTGCAAAACTAAATTTTGCTGCAACTGGGTCTGCGCCATTTGGGTCTGCCGACTCTTAACTAGATCCGTCAACAATTGGTTTTACAGAAGAAAAGAAAATCCTTTTGTTATAGCTAACAGACCGCCCCTTTCGACTTCTGACGTACTACGTCCAGAGAGATCGGTGTATACGCAAGTCTGTGACGCAATTAGATCTTGGGCCCTCTTGGCTAGAGACCAAGCCCCATAACAATTCGGCCATATTGCTCGCTTTTACTATGGTTCCAAAGGAACCCTCAAGAACTCGTTTTTCACCGGTAGGCTTAGTTATTTTGCCTGGCATAGGCGTTCTTTCTCGGCCTTTTGTTACTATATTTGACTCTCCATACGAATAAGAGCAACAACTCGCCTTTTCATTCTCGCAGCAAGAAGCTAGAAATCACCCGAAATTCCAACATGGCGGCGGTTTTAGCTTTGCCAGCTCACAACGAAAATAGTCAGTAACGTCGGTTCAGAAGTGACTGGGAAAATCGTTTCTTCAGGAGGAAATATTTATCTTATTGTCACAAATTTCAAGACTGCAAGCACTCACTCAAACGGTGTCTTATTTAGCTAATCCCGGTAGCGCTGTTACCATGACAACGACATCGTTGCCGTCGCGTTTAAATTATCGCTCCGAGACTATAATGGCGAGTCGTTGCGTAAACGCGCCATAACACTGGAACAATTGTGTTGTGTCAAATTTGTATTTCGCTACCTGAAACTTGTATCGTAAATCGCCTATTAAACGCCCATGGGCTAAAACTAATTCGATAAAAAAAAGTTGGCGGGCCGTAACAACGCTATAATTCGAGCTACCCGGGGATGGTGGGGGGTGTTTAGGCATCCTTTGTGGAAATTCGGCGTTTACGCGATCGTTCACGTATGTGATCTGGGTTCGGTCTAGCATTAACACATTGCCTTTATTCTCACTTGTACAGGAATTTAGTTTATTAGTTTACTAGTTTATTTAGTTTTCTTTATGTACGCAGCTTTTAGTTCATTTTGGCGCAGAAAAACCACGATTTAAGGGAACGTACCTTAAGATAAAACTAAATTAAAAGAAAAAAAACCGTTCCCAGGAGTGGTATACAGGCGGGTGGGAGACGGGAGTGGCATCACTCATGGATGCGAGGTTGAAACATCCTGCCAACTACTTTTTTTTGTGGGCCCAACGTTTTCTGGCAAGAATACAACTATCGCATCAAGACCTTATCTACCGCAAATAAATATTGCGCTGCCTCAAACTGCCAAACGTGGTAGTTTTACAAACTGCGTATATGGCAAATGGTCGAACCCCTGGAAAGGGGATCTTGGCAAAGTCCCCGCCAGGACTGCCGGCCAGGGTAGCGGAGAGAGGCTACCATGCTCCTTCAGTGGCTATGGGAACTATTCTGGCCAATTCTGGATAATCTTTCGGCCCCTGCAACGATCGGAGGTTTCCCGGATCGAATCCCAGGGTTGGCACCTCCCTTTACCAGATATTTCTTCTTCCCTAAAAGTCTGGTAATGTTCAAAATTGAGCCGGTTCAGCCAAACAAGCATTAAGTTGCTTCGGCTGACTTAAGGCTCAAAGAAATTAACTAAAAAAAAATGTTAGCTAAAACAATTTACCTTCACGAAATTTGATTTCCCTCGCTCTCGTTAGTATTACTTGCCGGCCATTTTTAAGCTGCGTGATCGCAATGTAAACAGTGATTTCCTTGAATGTATGAAGTTTTTAGTCAATTTCTAGCAGAAAAATAGCAGTCGGGGCTGGGGGGGGGGGGGGATGTTGTAACTAGGTAATTTTGTGATTTCCGACTTTATGCATTTTAGGGTGATGAACCGTTAAATAGGCTGTTAATGGCCGATCTACGGTATTTGGCTGCAGTTTCAATAGTACTGGGACGACAGCTATCAACATGGATGGGTCGAGGTATGTTGCCTCAGCAACAACACTTTCTACTACAAAGTTATGCAGCTTGGGAATACTTTCCTAGCCAGACAGATTGCTTTTCACCTTAACGTGGAACTTTTAAACTCTATGGAACAGCCAGCTAAAGACGAAAATGGACGGTGCTATTTCATTCTGAACGTCGAACTCTAGCAGCAAAATTGATTTTCAAAAAATAAAAAAAAATTTAAAAATTTCAAACGAAGCGTAGCGTTCTCTCTCTTCTGTCGATGGGTTTTGATGATCACTTTCAGCGAGCAGCAGAAACAAGTCGGTTCTAAACCACCCACATGCCTTGTGAAAACTCCCATCTCCTTTTTACCACCCCTACACCCACCCTCAAAAATAGTGCAGTTGAAAAATAATATTAAAAAAAATAACTTCATTTTGGTTCGGATGACAGGCCAAGCGCCTGGTGCGAGTGACAAGAAAGACGTTTTTATCTAGACTTCTTTCTTCTCCCCCTTTTTTTTAAACGCTTTAGAAAAAAATGAAAATGAAAAGAACACGTAACCGATACTTGGACGAGTCCAAGAAAATTCAGAGAAAAGGGGTGCACTGTATAGGGCAGGGCCCTCACTGCCCTGGGGCATTAATAAAAAATAACCAGACCTAAGTCAGTTGGTATTTATAATAAGCGGCTACAGCGACTACCTAGTCGCATCCGGTCTTCTGTACAGTTCCGCCACTACCAATGGTGAGGCACACACGTCTATCACGCACTGCAAAATCTGTCATTATTATATAATCTAAAAGCAGTAACTATCAGAATTGCCTATTAAAAATGTGTTAGTTTTTAAGCTTATTTTACATTTTAGGCGCAATTGTCAGCTTTTAGGCATAATTTTTACCTGCATCTTTAATTTCGTCAGTAGCAGCTGACGGAGATTTGAATAGGATAGTAAGCCTATTTAGTTTTGCAACACGGTGTGCCTCCGGACATAAAGTTACAGTGTTACATCGTAACATGCAACATATCCTATATAGATCAGTGGTAGAAGGGAAGTGACTGGAGAGACGCTGTTGATGAAGCCAGCAGCGGCTCGTAGTAACTTGACGTTGCCGTGGTAACGTGATTTTAGGCCTAATTTTCATTTTTCGGCCTATTATTTTCAACTGCAGTTTTAATTTCGTTAAGTAGCATATAGGCCTAATGGAGAATCTGGTTCGACGGTTAAGCCTATTCATTCATACAAAAACGCGACGAGGCTTTTAAACGAACCTAAAATTCTTTCGTATTTATGGCTGCGTGTTAGCCTTAGGATTTCAATTCGACGATCAAATGTTACTACTGAATTTAGTTACATCGAAGAAGTATATTATCTATAAGGAAGTAAGGATGTTTTAATTTGCCATGTTATTTAATTAACTTTTAACACTGAATCTAACGTTGTAAACCGTGATCGTCTCTATCTGGTACCGTTCTGAAGTTGAAAAGAGCGACGGACGGACAAAGTCGGTGCAATAGTCTTCTCCGCCGGTACGGCTGTACATAAGACTAAAAAGCCAGGCACGTTTCGAGGCTGCTTTCAACTCGTCATCAGGTGCGTTAGATCCACAAAAATTTCAACAACATGTCAAAATACCTTTTATGACAGCTTCTGCGTAGGGTGGTTCAAGTAACAACAGAGAATTTCTACAAGTAAAAGAAAAAATTAAGATTAATATCTGGGCAAAACAGGTAAGCATTATAGAATACCATTCGACCTCACTCCTGATACGTTTTCTGTCAATATGTGGTCGATTAGGTAAGGTTGAAAATTTCCGCCCCTGACGGTAGGCACTGAACCACAAAGGCACAAAATACAAGATGCAATTTATGTAAACTGCATCTTGTATATTGTGCCTTTATGGTTCAGTGCCTGCCGTCAGGTGCGGAAATTTTCATCCTCACCCCTGTTCGCAGGGGTGAGGCCGAATAGTCTCCTATAATGCTTACCTGTTTTGCCCAGATTAACTTAATTTTTTTTCTTTTACTTGTAGAAATTCTCTGTTGTTATTTGAACCACCCTATGCAGAAGCTGTCATGAAATGTATTTTGACATATTTTAACAAAATGTGACAATAATTGCCTTTTCCTCCCTTTGGTTTCTATTGTGAATAAACTAGGGAAGTTCTGTTCTTACCTTTAACAGTGTATGTCTTACTCAGTCGGTGGGTGAACGGTCTTGACCAATGAGCCACGATAAAAATTTGACCCACTGACCTCCGATGACCACAGGATTTCGTTAGTTAGTTGGCTGTCGCATCTGTTGTCACACCAAACATAACGTTAGAGTACACAAACAGCTTTCTTTACTTATTTTAGTTTTGAAATTAATGCTTTTTCGTACAACCTTTGTTTCACGTTGTTTTGTTTTGCGTAATGGTTGCTTATTTGTACCGATCTTTAATCATCATCCCGCGCAACGGAGCGCATTTCATGCCGGAAAAGAATTCCCGTTGCGACGGAACAATGTGCCTGTACCAATTTCCGTTTGACAAGACCTCTCTCATATGAAAAACACACTGCTTAGCAAAAAAAAAAATAATAATAATCCGTAGATCATAAATAACAATATCAAGAAACGCACTAAGCTTCGTAATGACCTGTCCTTTTTTATTTCCGTTCGATTCTAGTAATACAAAATCAGGAAATGAAAAAAATACATGGAAATAAAACGAAAAGCTTAGTTATTGCTAGTGAATCTAAATACACACTAGTTTGCATCGGCCGAGCTGATGAGCTTATATTACTCAAAAGTATTACGGCAGCTAAACGACTATCGCCAGCTAATTGTTTCAAGTACATTACTGTCAAAAGATGGCCCACTAGCAGACCACTTTGTTTGTTCGCTTCACGCAGATTCGCACGGAACCCTCGCGAAGCTACCGCGTAAAAGTGGTTTGGTAGCCTGATACAAAGAAGTATTTCTCTTTATTTGTGTATGGGTCATTTCACCGACAGTCATTTCGCAAACATGGTCATTTCATCGATAGCCGTTTCACTGACAGCCATTTCGCCGACAGCTG
>JAHWFP010114651.1:194196-204836 GCA_023313725.1 Lithobius niger | reverse complement strand
TCCACAGACAAAGACATTTCACTGGTAGCATTTTCACTAACAGCCATGTAACCAACAGCCGTTTCACAAACAACGACATTTCACTGACAGCCGTTTCATCGATACACTTTTAACCAACAGCCGTTTCACAGACAAAAACATTTCACCGACAGCCATTTAACCAACAGCTGTTTCACAGACAAGGACATTTCACCCAGAGCCGTTTCACTGACAGCCATTTAGCCGACAGCCGTTTCACAGACAATGACCTTTCACCGAAACCCATTTCACAGACAATGTCATTTCACCGACAGCAATTTAACCAACAGCCGTTTCACAGACACGGACATTTCACCGATAGCCGTTTCACTAACCGCTATTTAACCGACAGCCACTTCACAAACAACGATACTTCACCGACAGCCGTTTCAATGAAAGCCGTGTCACATTTTGTCACCTGTTTTTATCTAACATCTTGTCCTGTTATTTCAAGTCTGCCTGTAATGGATCCATATTTTCCTTCCAGGTCCTAATTCCACCTCATGCTTCTAGAGGATCAATCCATCGCACCAGTCATCTTCAGGCAGAAGATAGTCTATCAGTCATGCCAACCACGGGAATAATTTTACTTCACGAAAGGTATATTAGATTTGCCACTCATTCACCAGGAAGAATGTAAAAGGCAAACCAAGAACCATGATCATCTTATCTAGATTGATGACCTGCACTCTGACAATCAGTTATGCCGATTGGACTGAAGTGACTGACTCAGATTCTGAACAGAGTATGATCCATCCCGTAATTCTATTATTTTTAAAACTGTACCAAACATTAAAAAAAAAGAATTAACACGCCCTGGTCCGTGTTAATTCTTTTTTTAAATGTTTGGTACAGTTTTAAAAATAATAGAATTACGGGATGGATCATACTCTGTTCAGAATCTGAGTCAGTCATTTCAGTCCAATCGGCATAACTGATTGTCAGAGTGAGATATTTTGAACGCCTGATTTATCTCACAAAGTGTTTATCTCAATTACCTCATATCAAAATTCTAGTTATTTAATTTACCTGAAATATTTTCTATAAAAATATAACAGATATCAGCGTTAAAAAAAATACGGCCCAACAGCCAAAGAAGCTATATAATCAGGCTTGAGAAACCAGCAAATGAAAAAATAGGAGTTACAGTTATAAGTTCGAGAGTTGGGGGAGGGGAGAGGGGAAACACTGCAATAATCGTAATACTAGTTTTACTAGACCTAACTAGACCTTTTACTAGAAAACCAATGCTGCTTTACCGGTCAAAATAATGTATCGCTTTACTCACTTGGTTGCTTTATCCTATCGTCACCACCAGCTGGGTGCAATTTGAAACGGGCAACTCTGGGCTCCGTGTTTTAAGACATAAAAATCTTTTTTTTTTTTACGTGAAGACTTCAAACCTATTTTTGCTTTGTCCCCTCCCCACTTCATTTTGCATTCAACTCTCGTATTCGATTGTTTAAAGCAACTCATGGTCATGTTGAACACGTAGGCGACTTTTCATTCAACATCCATCAACCGGGTGTCAAAAACGGTCCTTTTCTCAACTTTCGTCGTCCTTCCCCCTTCCCCCAGCTAGTTTATCACCCTGGGAAGGGGAAGAGAGACTTTTTGAATGACAGACGCTCCTTCCCACGCTATTCCCCCGCCCCCTCCTCACCGACACCCACAAAAAAAAAGTGATGGCATTCTCTTGGGCTTAAATTTATTCGACCGTGTTAAAAACATGTCGTTTTACTTTCACGCGAAAATTTAGCAGATTTAGTGGCGAATCTGTTGCGAATTTTAACGGCCTAATAGAAACAAATTTATTTAAACGTTCGATTAAATTATGCAGCATTCTGAATTAAGCATTAGAAAGTGAAATCCGCTTACCGTGTTTAGTCCAAGGCCAACTGGGATTGAAGATGCGTTCCTCACTCACTAAAAGTCCGATCAGCTTGGTGCTTTCCGGTAATAGTACGTTAATGACACACCAGAAACCACCCAATACCGTACGGCCTGAGAACCTGAGGAAATTGGGATTTGAACGAAAGATGCTGGAGAAGCGTTTAGTAGGCACCGGATCTCGCAATTTAAACAAGATATTTCGGAATTCGTCCTCTCTGTTTAAAGATTAACAGGTAGCGGAGTAAAATACGAATTGTAACAATTAATACCAATTCCCTTCGGTTTTCAAGCCGTACGGTACTAGACGGCTGCTTGCGGTACGGTACTTTCACTAATACCGGAATAGCACCAAGCTGACAGACCTTTTACTGAGCGAGGAACGCTTCTTCAGTTCCAGTTTACCATGTTTTAGTATATAGGCCTTCGTGACGCCTTCGTTCACTGAATATTCACTGACAATTCGTGTCAAACTACATCTCTAACGTTCTGGATGAGTGGTTTTCAACCTGCGGGTCGCGACCCCAAATGTGGTCACAGACGTCCTCTCGGGGGTCGCAATACATAAGCAGGAAAAAAAATTATTTTACTTTTTTTTTAATCTAACATCTCCCCCCCCCCCCCGAAATTTAATCATTAAAGTTCGGAAATTCTGGTAATGGAAATGTAAATGATATTTCTTATCTTACGTGATAATTATTAATAATTGTAATGTTTATAAACACGAGGGCTATTTTTTTATGAGCAAATGACGACGTTTGAAACGCTTAAAATGCAAAAAAAAAAAGCCCCCGGATTCGCACTTCTTCCCCAGACCCCCAACTTGCGAAACCGACGGGCGAAGAAATTTATTGGGGGGGGGGGTTGCGGAGAAAAAAATTTTTGGGGGGAGAGGGGTTGAAAAAGGTTGGGAACCACTGTTCTGTATAATACCGGAGTACTATAGTCCGCTTATATTCATTGTCTTCGCTAATGCTTAACCAAAACAGCCTTGTACAAAAACTCCGCCACACAAGCTTCTCTGCTGGGCGATGCTGTAATGAGGCGAAGCCTGCTGCACTAGCTTTGCTGCCCCCCAAATAGAATCAACACATGGTCAGTTCTACTAATCCCACCTTGCCCCACGTTCTTCCAGATACCAAAGAATCATCACCATACACCATCGTCCTGTCGGAGACGCTGATGCTGCCGTAACGAGTACAACCACAGCCACCTACAGTAAAGGCCGGATCAGATGAAGACAAATTAGGCAAGTAAAATCAACCATTGACATAGAAGGAAGCGCAAGTTTGCTAGGTGCTGCCATCTCTACACCAAGCGGCGAAATTTCAAACTAACTGACCAGGGTTCCCAATTCTGTCAACAGATGACGCCACTTGGCAAACTTGCCGCGTCGTTATTTGATTCGCCGTTTTGCGGGGCATTGTTGGAGGCAAAGAAGATACGGCCTTTACTGTAGGTGGCTGTGGTACAACACACTACAGCCAATACATCTTACAATGGAAATGTAGCCAGATATGTTACTTTTAATTCCGGGTCAGACCATGATTCCCCATTACCCTAGTCTGCTCAGTTTAGGCCGGAACAAACTACGCCACAAAAATCCCAAAAATGACACTTTCAACTATTAACTCGTATATTTTCTTGTTCTGTCACTATATGAGGAAGACAAATTCTTGAGGGCAGGGAATTTTATTGGGGGGGGGGGGGGGGAGAACAAAAAGGAGTACCAATCTTCAAGTTTTCATTTAACTTTCGAACTATTAGTATGTGCGATTAACTTGGCTAATAGGATTGACCTTGGCGGCCTTTCCCTGGTGGAATGATATCACTACCTCCAAAGGCCGACCGTTTTTGGAAATGTGGCGGATTTTTCTACCAGTTTTGGTTTTGGGTGGATCAAAATAACTCAGTTTCAGAAGTTTAGTGCCTCAGACTTTTGAAAAGCCAATTTTCTCATTCGTTAAAAGTTAATAAATATTACTAGGTGTACGGGTAGCCACCAGCACTCAGGCGTCAGATTCGGCAGGAGTCTTGGTCACGGCTGTACATTCCGTTCTTCTACAGACACGTGAACGATCCCGGTGAAGGGAAGTTTATATTTACGGGTTTTTCTCCGGTTGTTTCCCACCTGTTGTACGATGATTTTTTCTGGGTACTCAAGTTTCCACCCTCTAGCGGCAAAAAACATCTGACATGGTGGTGATTCCTTCCGCGTAACATCAGCCACTTTGGCCATCAAAAAGTTCTAAGCTTACTGGCCGACATCTATTATCGTTTATTTTATTTTTATATGTCTACTGCTACCAACGTTTAATCTTAAGATCGGGTCTTGGCGTCCCCCCCCCCCCCAACCCCCTCTGCTCTCTTCCTGGATAAGACACTGCATGAGGGAAAATTTGCGAAATTATTAATTTTCTTTGCCGCATGGCGTTACGCGGCACCATTTGCTGGACTTTCAGATATGCGGCAAAAACCTTTTTTGACCGTTGAAGGTGAAATATGGCGAATTATATTTCCATGTTATACTAACATGCCTGTTTAACGCTCTCAAATACAACGAAGATTACTGCGGGGAAAAAACGATACAAGTAGACAGAACTTTCTGTAATATTAAGCAAGACTTCCGTACTTTCCATTTCGATGCCATTTCTTACCACTAGATGTCGTTGCAAGGGCTAGCATGTCGTTGAGATAGCTGCAAGGTGCACTGGATGCAAATGGCGGCAAACAACAACGACGTCTTTAGTCAAGCCGATGCTGTGAGAGCGGGGCTTCTTCGGCCTCAGAGACGTTGTTGGTTCAATCCCTTACGCTGAGAAACATATATTAAGGTTATAAATCGGAAAAGAAACAATTCCATTTGCAGCAGCTGCCAAAAAATTGTAAAAAAAAAAAAAACAGCATTTTTTTAGTTCCAAGAGCCGTTCTCACAGCATAGGCTTGGCAAACTACGCTAATGTTTTACCAATGTAGAAGAATATATAGGTAGTGCCACTCTTTCCCTGAAAGCGGTAAACATTTGGACGAAACTAGTACCTGCTTTCAGCGATTTACCGCCAGGATGGCGCTGTCGTCAAGTAACAAAGAGCGCAAAGCATCATGGGGATCAAAACTATTTAGCGTTACAAAACCAAATTGGTCACGATAAGAATACAATATTAATCGCGTAAAATATATCATAATTCAGATTAGGACATTACATTAATTTTAAGAAAGATCAGAACTGGCTGATCAAGTATTATATTTTTAAATCCAACATTCAATTTTAAAACGGGTTGTCGTTACGAGTCGAGCTAAGTATAACGCATGGGTTTGTGTTCCGAGATCGTCCGAGAAGCGTGCTCATCGGCCGTGCAGGCTGAAAGTTTCTTCCGTGGTTTACGTTTATTGTCACGAACTATATACACAGTTTCAATCGAACACAGAATAAGTTCTTCAACTTCGGATGTTGCCCATGCACGAGTATTTCGTTAATTCCCGAAGGTAGTGTCGCTGTTGCCGTGGTTACCATGGTAACGATGCCGCCATTTTTTATTTTATTTCAGCGCCATCGTCTTCTACGAGAACTTGACAAGTGCTGCCTTCTGGTGCCTTTGGTGGGAGCAGGTATTATTTTATGACACGTTTTCACAAAAGCGTCACTATCTACTAATCTACCCTGTTTTTTTTACTTCGCGCATAACCAGTGCCCCTTGCAGCTAGCTACTGCAACGACCGGCTCCAGATGCTAGCCTCGCAACCAGTGTAGAGTTACTGTTACTGCTCTTTAGCAGCTGCGTGAGTATGGTTGATTTATATGCTTTGTTTGTTTTTAAATATATTTTCAAGATGACAAATATTCGTTCGTGCAAGTTTAAAACATAATACCAGAAAGAATGCAAGAAAGGCTGACACAGTTGATTCACGAGGCATCTAGTGTCAAGATATGGAACTACCAAAATTTAAACATACCAATTTTTTTTTATCTCGAAATTGTCTAAAATGCTGTTGCTATGTGTAACGGTTCGCAATTGTTTTCAGAAGGAACCGTGTCATTGTTCTACCCACACCAGGACAAGCTCGACCCCCTTCGTAAAGACAGGACGGTAATAAGTTACTAGCTATTAAGGGCACCGTCGAGGAATGGCACTCGGCGTGTCGCCGCAGTCACCGTGAGGAGGTTGTGTTGGCCCGTTTGCGCATTGGTCACACCCGACTTACTCACCGTTTCCTTTTTCGGGGGGTTGACCCTCCTGAATGTTATTGGTGTCGACGGCCACTTACGGTCCGGCACTTCCTTGTTGATTGTCGCCATCTTGATGGTGTTCGTCATCGTTTCCATCTTCTGCATGACATTACGCGTCAGTTGGGCGATAAGTCTGTACTCCTGTCCGGTGTTTTTCAATTTTTGCAGGAGGTACAGATGTATGACAAGATTTAGATTAGGGGTTTGAATAACATCTCTGTAATGTGTGGTGCAGTGGCAACCCGGACCACTGCACTGTGACTGAGGTTGGCGCTAATGACCACGTTGTCGACGCGCCATTAAGCCTCATCCCCCCCCCCTTCGTAAATTTTACCTAGCTGAACCACTGCCAGAGACAAAAAGCGATCACGAGTAAGCAAGTTGTTAAAACCGAGTTGTTAGAGGCTTGGCCTACAAAACAGAGGATGCTTGATCAAATCACATCACAGACCCGGTACATACGTGACTTAAATAGCGGCTGCAGCGACTACCTAGTCACAACTGATCTTCTGTACACTTCCGCCACTATTTCAACGCAAATGTTGAGGCGCACACCTTTATCACTCACTGCAACAGCGACCTCTATTATATAATCTAAAAGTGGTAACCATAACAATTCCTGGCTTAAAATGTGTTAGCTTTTAGGCCTATTTTAGATTTTAGCATAATTGTCAACATTTAGGTCGAATTTTTACATACCGCTTTAATTTCGCAAGTAGCAGCTAACGGGGAATTGGGTTCGAGAGTATAGGTCTACTCATTCATACAATACGGTGTCGAGCGTTTTTTATAGAGGTAATGTGTGTCGTTAACGAAATCCTTTTGCTTTTTTTTTACGGTTGCGTGTCTTCCAGTAGCGGTTAACTGCGATAATTAAACGTTATTATTTCATTCAGTTACGACGAGAAAGCCTATCAGTTATAAGGAAGCAACCATGTTTTAATTTGCCGTATTTTTTAAAGTCCACTTGACTACCACTGAAAAAGGCAGCGGAAGTACGAACAAAGTTGTTACTACAGTTTTCCCAGCAGTTTCGGCTGTACAGAAGACTAAAAAGGCCTCTCTTTGCCTTGTATCTGGAGGGGAAGGGGTTAATGAAGGTCTACACTAGAGCACCAAGTTTGTAGTAAGGTTTAAATGTGTGCTTAATTATTTATATCGTCAACGTTACAGCTACTTTCCTCCCCCCCACCCCCACGTAACATTTTGGCTTAAGGCCTTTCAGGTGGAAGCTTCCTCAGCTTTAACCTTCTTTAAACACACGAAGAATAATATTAATTTTTGTACGTTTCCCACTCACCACAAACAGACATACTAAAGGGAAACGGTTCGTCGAAGAACCATTCCGACTGTATGTCTTTGGACGAGGAGGATTATTTACTTTGAGGGGAGGAGGGAGGAGGTGAAGAGAATTACTTAAATATGATTCGTATTAATAATTTGAGAAGCAAGAAATTGGTTCGTTAAATATTTAAGTTGACGCTGGCGGCACAAACCCATCTTGTTTATCTGACAGAACTGGCTTCGCTTTACTGATTTCGCTCTTTGCCGTTCGTTTTGTTTCGCCAAAAACGGGAAAACCCAAAAAATAACTTCAATAATTTGTTAAAACATTCACGGTTGTTTTTCCTTTTTTGTTATATTAAAGACAAAGGAATGTTCGTTCTGGGGCGAAAACCGTCAAATGCTCCCGTTTCAACAAATACTGCACCGCGAAAGCAAAGGCGGAATTAAAGGGTTGTGATTTTTGCTTTTGATTTCTAACACAAAAGCAAAAGTAATCACAAAAAAAAATTATGGTTTCTGTACGACTTCTGTTTGATTAAGCCTAGGTTCGTGGTATTATGCCGTACGTTGCATAGGTTTAGTTTCTTTTTTTTTCCCCCAACAAAGCTGAATAATCAGTTGGGACAAAAATTTCGAGCTAGAGCTTATATAGACTTTAGCCCAATTATTCATACGGACTTCAAAGCGAAATGTGAATAATGCCGTCTACGTTTCTTGCGATAATTAAAGAATTAATTATTTTAGACTTCGTAACCCAAACCGGGACCCGTTCGTTTGTTGAAGCCAGCTAATTCCACGGAAATCAGCAGCACATCTATTGTTTAAAGGAAAAATTCACTTCCAGGAACTTTAAGAAGTAAATGACAACCTAACAAGTCAAGAAAAAATTGATGAAAGGAACAAAAATATAGCCAGAAATTATAACTATGGGGGAGGGGGATTGAGAATTTATGGCGCGCCAACAGCTAGGTCATTAACGCCAACCTCAGTTACAGTGCAGTGGTCCGGGTTGCCACTGCGCCGCTCGTTACAGAAGGTGGCCTGATGGTTAGCACGAGCGTCTCATGTGCCAGAGGGCCCGGGTTCGAGTCCGACCTCAGCCACCCCTGGCATTTTCGGGAAGCGAAGGGCCCTGTGATGTCTCGTGCTCATGTCAATTGTAGCATGTAAAAGAACCTGGGAATTCCCAATGGGATTTACCTAGCAAAATTGTCCCTCTTTCCTTCTGGCGCCATGGAGCTTCGGCTAGGAGCGCGTCAAAAGCTAAAGCTCATTACAGAAATTTGTAATAACACCCAAATCTAGATCTTATCGTTTATCTGTATCTCCTGCAAAAATTAAAAAACCCCCGGACAGGAAGACAAAATCATCGCATTTGACAAGCTAAGTCTCATGGAAGATGGAATCGGCGACCAAACTCATCAAGATAGTGATATTCCACAAGCACATGATGGAACGTAGTGGCCAGTAACACCAATAACATTCAGGAGGGATATACGACTGTGGTAAAAGAGCTACGTAGTGTAAATATACTAGTTTTTGGACTCGTAATTTACCAGCTGAGATAAGTAGTATCGGACTACTGTTGTTGTTTGAAGTGCACCCAGCGATAGCCGTAGCACCAGAAGGATAGAAGGACAATTTTGCTAGTTAAATTCCATCTCAAATTCCCAGGATCTTTTACATGCTACAATCAACATGAGCACGAGACATCACAGGGCCCTTCTCTTCCCGAAAATGCCAGGGGTGGCTGAGGCTGGAGTCGAGCCTGGGATCTCTGGCCCATAAGACGGTCATGCTAACTATTAGGTCATCTTGCCCCATGAGTACGGGACTACTGTCAGAGTAACCTGACCCGGATTTGAACCGGCGAACTATTTGGAAAGGGATTGCGGATCGAATTCCTCACGTCATTAATTTAGTGGCCAATGGGTTTGAATCTGAGTCTTGTCACGTGACGAAGAGAAAGTCCATAACGGGTTTTATTTTTGTTTTCGCTGTTAGACCTAACTTCCAGCTTACCTGCTAACTTCAACGAGCTCATACTATACGCATACACAATGCACCATCATTGGGTGGTGCACTCTGGCGTTTCGTCATCAATGATTTTACAGATTGTACTAAAAGTCTCTTGAACCAACTCCCCACAACAACAACCGTATTTAATTTATATGCATGTAGGTCCAACTTTATCTATAATAAGGGACCGGTCGTTATTTTTTTTTTGGGGGGGGGGGGGGGTTCTCCCGAGGGAGGTGTCATACATTCTATAGGCCCGTCAAGGGAGGGATGGGTTGACACAGACAAAAAAAAAACCACTGATGAAACTGGAGGAAAGTTATTTTTGGACTTCAAAAATGACGCTTTCATTTGTGGACGTCATTTGTGGATATTAGTATGTCCCACTAACCCCAAGTAAAACTAGATGATTGGGCCAACCAGGCCAAGTTGGCGATCCATTGGCAATGGTTTTACGATGTTGGCCCAGACCGAGTCTTAGAGCAATGTTGGTAGACCTGCCTAACCCAGGAAATCACATGGTCCCGTGACGGACATAATCAATGTCAGCCAATAAATAGGGACTCATTCGTTGGGCCAACGTTGAACTTTACTGAAAAAAAGAAATATGCCGGTCCAGTGAAGTACTGGTCATTACATTTGTGGAGTATATAAAGGCATACGACGTCGCAATTCAGGAGTGCCAACGTATATACGTTGGCTCACCTAAGAAGTGTCAACATGTTGGTGGGGCAGTAGCCAACGTATGTCTTTACTGCCTCACTAATACGTTGGCACTCCCGAATTGCGACGTCGTATGCCTTTATATACTCCACAAATGTGATGACCCGTCCTTAATTGGACCGGCATATTTCTTTTTTTTCACCACCAACATGTTGGCGGTCCTTCTTTATCTGCGCCAACAATAAAATTTCTTGGCCGTCCTTCGTTGGGCCAACGAATTTATTTCTCAGCTCCTTCAATATATTGGCTATATTTCGTTCGACCGACGGATTTCTATTTCTGCTTCACGAATATGTTGGCCCTCGTATGTTGAGCCCACACATTTCTTTGTCTACCAACATGTCGGCCAATCTATTCATTTTTCTGCTCCACCAGTGTGTTGGCCGTCCTTGGTTGAGCCAACGTTTTTCTTTTTCTACTCTATTAGCGTGTTGGCCGTTTTTCGTTGGGCAATTTTATTTCTTTTCCTGCTCTA
>JAHWFP010114651.1:178740-194186 GCA_023313725.1 Lithobius niger | reverse complement strand
GCAATTTTATTTCTTTTCCTGCTCTACCACTGTGTTGGCCGTTTTTCATTGGGCAATTTTATTTCTTTAAACGTAACTGAAATCTAGTGTTGGAAACAATTAGTCAATGTAAAGTTGGATTATTTACCCCTAAGCAACGTTACTTTGATTTGAGTAATTATCCATAATGCTAATCAGTGCATATGGCCACGCCTCTAACTGGAGTTTTTTTTAGTGTAATTTCAAAATCGAATTTCTGTGTAGCGCACAAAATGATTTTAATTTTTTTTTTATATTAAATACAAAGGAAGGTTCATTCTGGAACGAAAACCAACTAATACTGGAACTAAAGGCGGAATTAAAGAATTGTGAGTATTGCTTTTGATTCCTAACATAAAAGAAAAAGTAATCACAAAAACAATTATGGTTTCTGTAAGACTTGTGTTTGATTAAGCCTAGATTCGGGCTATTATGCATATACACGTTGCCAAGGTTTAGTTTCTTATTTCAACAACCCTGCAAAATAGTCAGAACAAAATTCCCAACTAGAGAGTATATAGACTTTAGCACAATTATTCATTGCAGACTTCAAAGAGAAATTTGAATAATTCCGTTTTCGTTCGGCGGAAATGAAAGAATTAATTATTTTAGACTTCGTAACCAAACCAGGACGTTTCGCTGAAGCCAGCTAATTCCACGGAAATGAGCGGCACATCTATTGTTTAAAGGAAAACTCTATTCTTCTTAGGAACTTTTATACATAAATAAATAATGATTTAGAATTCGACAAAGAAGTTGACGAAAGGAACAAGCGTATGGGCAGATATTACGACTATGGTACGGGGAGGGGAGATTGAGGCTTTATGGCGCGTCGATGCTAGGTCATTAGCGCAAACCTCAGTCACAGTGAAATGATCCGGATGGCCACTGCGCCACACATAAAGAGATGTTAAGCAAACGCCAAATGTAAGTCTTATCGTATAACTGTGCCTCCTGCAAAAATAAAAAAAATTCCCGACTGGAGGACAGACTCTTTACTTAATTGATGCGCTAAATCTCATGGAAGATGGAAGCAGCGGCGTTACCGTCAAGATGGTGACAATTCACAAGCACATGATGGACCCTAAGTGACCAAAAAAACACATGATACTCAGGTGGTATACATAACTATAGTAAATGGCCAGTTGTAAAAGGGCTACAAAGCATAAAATATACTCGTTTTTGGACCGGTAATTTACTAGCTGGGATAAATACGATGGAGGGATTTACCGTCAGAGTGACCTGACTCAAATTTGAAACGGCAAACTCTTAGGAAGAGGCCTATGGATAAAAGGCCTCATGTTAATAAATTAGCTAACGGATTTGAATCCGAGTCATGTCACGCCGACGAAGTGTAAGTCCATAACAGAGTTTTGTTTTTCGCTGTTAGACCTCACTGTCACCTTTCCTGTTAACAGCTAATTTCAAAGAGCTCAGAAAGCAATTATTCTACAGTATGTATTAAAATTCACTGCATCCCCTCCCCACAAATCCTTCTACATTGAAATTATACTCTTTTACGTAGGTCCAATTTTTACCCGTAATGGGGTACTGATAATTATTTATCTACCGGTGGGAGGAGGGAGGAAGGCGGAGGAATAAGGGGGTCATAGATATTTTTTAGACCCTCTCGAGGGAAGTGTCATATACGTTTTTAGGCCCGAAAAGGGGGAGGGGGGGAGGGTCACACAAAAAAACACAGATCTAACTAGAGGGAAAAGTAATTTTTGGACCTCAAAAATGCCACTTTCAGCAATATCGCCGTAGCCATTTACTTTTTGTACGATTTGACTTTTTTCCCTAGTGTCATGCAAACAATAATTATTTGATCATGTGTATATCAAAGATATTATGCTTCGGAGACGCCGATTTCCATTGCTGATAACTTGATTGTTTGACCCTCAAATATTGTAAAACCTCCTCTGAAAACTACCAAGACGTCAAAGTTCGATCAGGCAAACTAATATGAAACAAATAACTAAACTGCATGAAGTGTGAATCGACGCCAATAGAGTGAGCGACGTGAATGATGTGTTTAGTTGACCCGTTCGTGTCCCTGTTTGTGTACAGAACTTCTGTTGCAGGAAATGAGGAGGAGTACAAAGTTCATCAAAGTTCATGCACAACATGATCCCACACGTTACCTGTGTAATTTCACTCGACAAGGGATTTTAGAAGCACTGGCAGATGGTACCTATTGTAGATCACGACAGAATGAAACAACACTGAATGAACACCATCGATAAAAACCCTTACTCAAACGTCACATATTGAAATATTGAAGATACGCCACAACAAATCCGTTTTCTTATCTTCCCTTCCGTCTTTGCCGGTGGCTGCAGAACTGACAGAAAATAAATAACCCATTGCGACCATCTCTACTGCCTATAATTTCCATATTTTCTCTTTTTTTTTCTGCTGAATAAGCGTAAAGGTTTGTCGCAGCAGTTCGAGTAACCCACCTCAGGCACGGACGAATAGCCGTAAGGTTAACTTAGCATGCGGGCCAAAACACGTACAAATCATGAGGCATAAAATACAAAGCGAGTGGGGGGAGAAATTTGCTTCCCGCAGCAGATGGATGGGTTTATACGCAAAAGTGCAGACGTTTCCGTTAGTTTTTTTTTCTGTCTTTTGTATTTTGTCTTTTTCGTCTTCATCCTCACGTTTTTTCCCCCGTTTTTTTCCCGTTTTTTTCTTCCTCTTTTCACATTTTTTTTGCACCTTCCATCTTTTCTCAACTGCCGAGAGGCATAAAATGTGAGAGCGGGAAAAAATGAAATACGACCAACTGTCAAGTTGATTTGTGTCAATCATTAGGACGAGTGACGTTCGCAAAGGTGAACATTAGGACAAAGGGGGAGGGAGAGAAAAAAAAGGACGAAAATTATTCTAAGAATCGCACTCCCAATCATATTCCGAACAAAATGTTTTCAAGAAGGAAAGAATAAAAGAAATGACTGTCAAACCAAGGCTGTGCTCGTTGTGTTTTATGTTAAAACCCTATTTCCAGAACAAATGCGAAGTCAGCTTCTGAAATTGAGATTTCACATTTAAAGTAGTGTGCAGGAAAGGGTTTTAACGTGGAAATGCCTACGCTGGCTTTGCAGAACACATTAAACGCAATCTGAAAGGAAGTCTGCATTTGAATGGATGGGATTCGAATTCAGTTCTGAACGCCGACTACGTTACGGGGAAGCTTGCCTAAAAGTTGCTCATAAAGAAACTAACTTAAAGGTGCACCACAACATCTATGGTGTACCTTTCAGTTAGCTTCTTTCCGAGTATAGGTGCGGGTGAATCAGGGTAAGCGAAATGGGAGCGGGGATGGCCATGGCACCCGCAGCACAGATGAAGAAAATATTTAAGAAAACATACCGCAAAGCAACTCTGCAATGTTCACAGTCTCAGCTAAGGATACACAGGGTGAAAGGGTGAGGAGTAGGATGCTTTGCTGTTTGAAATACTGCGTTTTTTTAATTTGTGTGCCAAGGATGAATTTTATGGAGTCGACCCATAATCACCACTCATTTTTTTTATATACTACATTAAACACTTCCATGTGCCTCTGTGATTGTCTTTTTTTTTTGTATCTGTGCTGGAAGATAAGTGTAAACACAATGTAGCACAGCTGCCTAGCTGGTCAAAGCTCAGTTCCCCTACCTCGCCTCCTTTGCCTAGGTTATCCATTCCTAGCCCTACTCCGTCCGTACATTGATCAGTCCATTCCCGTAGCAATGGCCGATAGGTAGCACCATAGTGGGAGAGGCTAACGACAGAAGTGTAGCCTATGATTAGGCCTATACGTAACCTTTTTTTCTTTTTTGTTTCATCATTTCCTCGGCTACTTCAGTTAATAAGAAAGATTCCGTGAATTCATAATTTTTATAGGCAGTTTTTGTTCCAGCCACCTCCAGGAGAAAATATTTGTGGGGAAGCAAATTTTTAGTAGGGTGCCATTTTCGAACTGGCCCCACCTGGAAAATGAAGCCACCATGCAGTCGTGAGGAGACCCCATATGTCCAGTCCTGTCGATCCCACTGTCCAGGCGAAACAAATCGCTGACACCTACAGTAAGTTGGGTTCTCTTTCCTGGCGTGGCACGCCTTGCAGACACACGTTATTTGTTGTTGCTGCGCCAATGAAATGGGGAAGGCATTCGTTGGGTTTGGTACAAGGAGAATAGAAGACCCACGCGCGTCTCTCTGATGGGGGACACGATGGAACCGAGAGTTCGATCGCGTAAACTCTAGATGAGCTTAGGTCACGGCCCCTAATGGTCCTTCCGTCACCAATAGAAACCGACTTCCTTCTCTGATTCAGTCATCATTGAGAAAAGGGCTTTTTTGTAAGGGGACTGGAGGTTGGGGAAGGGTGGCGGGTGGGTATGGGGTGGGGGAAGGCAAGACCCTGAGAAGAAGACTGGGGAGATGGTAGGAAGAGTCTCTTCTACTCCCACGTAACTCTGGAAAATAAAATAGAAAAAGAAAGGTGGAAAGAAGAAAGGAAAAGAAAAACGGGAGAAAGAGATAAAAAAAAAACCTGGAGAAACTCAGTCAAAGCGAGTCCTTACAACTAATGATGAAAGGAGGGAACGTAACAAGGGTCGTTACGAAGGTCTCCTCCGGCAAAAACCAACCCAATACTTGGTGGTCTTTTTTTTTTCTTTAGAAAATAGGCTGAAACCCTCGGCGAAATTTGAAAAGAGTGCAAGAAGAGAAAAGGGAAAGATTTACGACGGAAAATGGAAACCAATCCCTCAATTACGTTTGAAGAACTAACCGTTAAAGCACTGATAGGGTGGTCCCTTACACATTCTAGGCAGTAGAAATTGATAGGCACGCACATTTTTTTTGTGAAAACTTGCTTCTTTATTTGCTGTGGGTTTAACGTCACTCAATCAGCTTTCATAGTTACAAAAAATGTCATGGCCTTGGCTCTGTGCCATCGTTGGTAATTTTAATGCTTGAATATTTACTATGCCGATCGAATAACAAAAAATGAAAAAGCTTGTGTACGGTAACCAAAAACTGGTTCTTTGTCCATTCATTTCTTAATATAGAAAGAATGCCTCTTTAAAGCGAACCAGGCATGTCTTTTCCATCAAAGTATGCTTGTTTCGACATTGCCCGCCTATGACAACCGACACTCGGGAGCTCCTCCAATATGCAGCCGTCCTTACGGCCCCCGTGCACTAGGCCACCAAGCTGCGCGACCAGGTCGCTGCGGCCAATGAGAATGCTTGCGGTATATGTAGCACCGCGCACTTGGCTGTCACGGCCAGTCAGTCACAGCAGTCACTGGGATCCCGGGTGGCATGCAGGCGACCACAGGGCGACCACACTTTCTTCGCATTCATTTTTCGCCACTTGATCGAAAACGGACGTTGCCGCGGCGCATGTTACCGTATTTTTGTGGCTGCAACGACCACTGGCCGCGCGACCTGGTCTACTAGTGTGTGGGGGCCCTTACCTACCAGTTGGCTACAAAAACAGAAGATCAATGTGCATATTAATAATATGATTTCCCAGGGAGTTACAGTTCCAGCCTTCAGCGAGCATGCCTCCTCTGTCTTCCTTGTGCCTAAGAAACACGGCAGACACCGTCTCATTTGTGATTATGTCACTCTGAATAAAAATGTGGTGAAGGATCCTTTTCGTTTGTCCAAAATTGATGACATCATTTCTAGGAACCACAAATGCAAATTTAAGAGTAACATTGATACGCATGATGCGTACTGGCACTATACTGAACTACTTATTTGAAAGAGATTGACCTGGCCCGTTGTCAAGACATTTACAAACACCTGTAGTTTGGAGTTGATACTGATTTACATACAGTAGTTTAATATTCAGTGTTTGTAGAGGTAAACCGAGAAGCCGTGATTATTCTTGTTTTTTTGCAAGGTGAGACGTTTTACCTTTGACCGTTTATTAATTAAGAGAAACAAAAAGGCTTTTCTAAAAGGAGTAGAGTCTTTTTTTTCAATACCCCACAGAATGAGAGTTTCGTTTGTTGTTTTCAACCTTAACACTGCTGTTATGCCATGAAACCCAAAGGCAGGTTTTAGCTCAAATGGGTTGTATAAAAAACAGTTTCGTTGTTCTAGTGTTCAACTTGGTCAGTAGCCACAGGGTTGCTACTCATCCTCTTCCTTCTCCCAAAAGTTTTACATCCTACAAGATTTGTTTGACCCAATCTAAATTTAATCTTTCCTATTATTCTATTCATCTATTTCCTTTAAGCTGCAACAGTTGGCAGGCGAGAAACATACCACCAAAAATTCCCATCATAAAACTGAACCAAAATGGCAAAGGTTGGTTCGACTCAATTTGATCATACGTAGTGTAATGAAGCATTCTGTCATCGACCACTAGATATTACCATCCGGCGATACACATATAGGAAGAAGTTAATTTGTCGGGGATTTGTGTTATATCGATAATCTACTGTTGAAGTTTTTTTTAGAACATTTCAAAACTCTCTTCATGTTACGTTTTATGGAAGCATGAAAGGATATGGAGCAGGGAACTAAGGCTTTCTGGTGCATCGACAGCTTAGTGCCAACCTCAATCTCATGCAATGGTTTGGATTGCCACTACGCCACACAATGCAGAGATGATAAACAAACCACATATGTAGATCCAGTCATATATGCAAAAAATTGCAAAAATTAAAAAACCCCGTACAGACTCATCATCCATTTCAGGCGCTAATCTCACAGAAGATGGAAACGGTGAGGGAATGAGATACGGATTTTTGTAAACAGGTGCCACTTGCACAACTTGAGTAATCAAAACGGTGGCAAGGCTCACCCACTCCGCATGACGAGGGCAAGTTACAAATTTTAAGCATACCCCGATTTTCTACAGATCAGAAAACATGGTATTGCACATCTAAATTTATAGTTTTTCATTACTTCCTATTCTTTCCTGTTTAGTTACCTGATGTCACAGCAGACACAGTGGTTTTTAGTCTGCAGGTTTACGGTCATTACGGCCGGGGTGGGGAGGGGGGGTGGCAGGCAGGAGTAAATGAAAATATGACCACCAAGTACTCAATGACTCATGCCCCCTCAAAAGCCCGAAAAAGTGTTGATCCCCCGACTCAAGTTCTAATGTGACCCCCTTCCCCGCCCTCAAAAAAAAAAAAGAAACGCGCTCAGTGAGACTGTCTGCAGACGATTTCCTGTAGCTAAATTAAGTAAGTAACACCTGACATGTTACCGCTAGTTGCAAGGAAAACGTGCCTAATTCGTTTACAAAGGGACAGGGTTGACTTAGGTTCTATAACAGTTCTGTACAACACCGATGTTCCTTACACCTATCTTATGTCGAGTTGTGGGGATTGCTCTGTTCGCTTGCATGCCCACACATATAACACAGTCAGCACCTGAAAGGCAGAAGAAGCCAGGGAACCAGGCGGCATGGCTTTTCCAGAAACTTAATTACAAAAAGGCGCTTCACCAAATCTCTAGGACAACTCATATCCCAACGGGTTATAATAATCAAATTAGATTCCCTCGAACTACGCGTCATAAAATGCTGACCTGTGTTTGACTTACTCACTGCAGCGTGGCTCCGTAAAATTTAAATGTTTTCAGTTCTTCGATCGCCGAGTGGAAAAGTGCACTCGCAGCCACGGTTGGAAGACTGCCGTTGGGACCTTCCGTAGTTACGGCCACAAGTATTTCTTTGTCATTCTTGTCATTAGAGTGTGGAATGAACTTCCAGGTAAGTTGGCGACTGCAGTATCGCTCATTTCATTCGAAGCCAGACTGCGTTCTGCAGACTTATCACGCTATTTGTATGGATTTTAACGAGTATGAATCGTTGATGTATCTTCACAGTGTTTGAAAGTTATCTACGTGATTTCTTAAACGCTTTTTATTTTTTTATTTATGCAATTTGTTCGTAACCATGCACACGCTTCCAACCACTTAACCAGTTGATTTGTTTCCATTAATTAATATATTGATCTGTTTTCGACATCCTGTCTTTTTGTTGACGCGTTATTAGTGACCGCACTTGATCCATTCTTGACCTGTTGATTTGGACTGAACCTTTATTATTATTATTATTATTATTATTATTATTATTATTATTATTAATTTAAAATAATTAAAGTGTTATTTAGGAATAGGAAAACTAAAACAAAGAAATAAAGACCATGAAAATAACAGAATTGCGAAATTATATAATAATTGCAAAAAAAAATAATATCAAATATATACAAAACAAACAACAAAAAACACACAGAGGGCATAGATTAAGATTAATGACACCAAAATACATGCTGCCAAGATGGAACAACGTGTATGGAAAAGAAATAAAAATTGTACATACCAGACATTTTCAATACAATTTCTGGAAAACTCATGAATTATTGCACAGTAAAAGACTTAAAGGTGAACTTAAACAACGAAATTTTTCTAAAACAAAGTTTTCAGTGAAAAAGCAAAAGGTATACAATGAAAGAGTAAAAATAAGATGATAAGATTTTGAATATTGTTATAAATATATAATCTCAGAAGCTATGGCTACGGATGACATGTTGAATGAGTACATTACAATGAATATGATGTTTTTGAAGCTCATACAAGCTTTGCATGCTGTATGAACAGCTTCGAAAATACAATGTAACTAATGTATTGTAATAAAAACAAGTTATTATTGTTATTATTATTATTATTATTAAATCCGTACTGGATCGCTGTGTAAGTTGCTTCGATTGACTTACGCGCTCCCAGAATTTTTGTTTATTTTTTAAATTTACTTTTGAAACTTACGTTCTGTTATTTTTAAATAAAGTTATTTCTTCGAAACAAAGTTTTTCTCAGAATCTTTACGCTTTACTGATGTGGGAGTCATGTTCTTGAACATAAAATATTAATTTCTGACTAAATGTCAGGCTCATATTTTTGTAAAGTTTATCTTTACTTGAGGGATAATACATAGAAAGTGAGTAAATTGTGAACGAAAACTAAAAATCGTTGGGTAAATGTAGCATACATAATACATTAGCAGAAGCTTTAACTTGGTCAACAAACTTTCTTGGGTTATTTTTAGCGAGGAATAGAAGAAAAAGTTTGCCTGGGAAGGAAGAGACACGAAGTTCGTGCAATAACCAACGAAAATTAAAAAATTAAGTTTACAAAGAAAAGAAAAAAATAAGGCTAACTTACGAACATGCATAATTTGTTTAATATCATTCTTTAAACAATTAAAGAGGAAAGAAACTGAACAAATACGGTTACTTTACAAGTGATTAGGGACCGGTCATTATTTATCGACGGGGAAGGAGCGGAATAAATTGTCGGAGGGGGGGGGGTCATACAGTTTTTAGGTCCTAGCAAGGGGGGACCAAAAATAACACTGATAGTGGACGAAAAAGACATTTTTGGAACCCAAAAAATGACACTTTCAGCAGTCAGAATATCTAAAGACGCCCCAGCTGTTAAGAGGCGTCTTTAGAATTTCTCTTCCCGCCCCCCCCCCCACCTACCTCCCCCTCCCACTGATGTGCGTGTTTACACGGTTTTGAAGTACTAGTACTAGCGCTACCCAGTACGTTGCTAGCAGTTCCCTATAATTATGTGACCACTCGCCGTAAAAATCGAGAGTTGGCGACTTGAATTCAGATTAACTCCCAAAAAAGGCGACCAGGACGATTGACCCTTATAGCGACAACCTAGAGACGAACGGTTTACAAGCGCTATACAATTTTTTTTTTTCTGCACTAATTCTGGCGTTCAACAAAACTACAATTTCGTAAATGCGTAAATTACAAAAAAAAACTTGCCGGCAACAAGGCGTTGACACGGGAGTAACATTCAAGAAGGATTTGCTGTATTATTCACGATACGGTAGAAAAAGTCGTTGCCATGATAATAACGCTACCGCCCTTGCTATAGCGACACCTTTTGTTAAACGGGCACATTCGTTGAATCTGTAACAATAAGATAATCAAGTAACAATTTTCTGGTTGCTATTGAACTTTCATTTTTGACTGTTTCGTTACTAGCCGACAGACCCACAACCGACGCCATATTGAAATCCGATCAGCCTCGAGATTTGCGTTGTAAGGTAGTTGCTTAATGCAGCCTAATATTGTTTAGTACAACTGGCTACTGCGGCGTGCCGCATTACTTTCCTACATTGTTAACGAAAATTTATTTCCATTAAAAGTGTATGAATTTATTTAACGAAAAATTAATTGCTGTTAACCTAAATTCGTTTATTGTTAACGAGAACTGAAAACTGTCGTTCGAATTTTCGTTGACGTAAATGTACGATTCCGTTAACGGAAAATGGCACAGTCTTGCGGCAATTATATGAACTTTCATGATTTCCTTACTGACGGATGAAAGCACCACAAGCGGCATGCTTAATGCGATACGTACATATCGATAAGGAACACTACATTAGAAATTCAATCGGCAAACACGAAACATGAACGCTGCATTTGTTTGGTTGGTTTAGTTTGAAAGACTCTACAGTAAAGTACCTTACAATGAATTTTTTTTAAATAGGTATTCCCTGACAGACACAGTCCAGCAGGTCATGTAACACACAAGAAACGTTTTAATTTTCGGCTCTATTTCGAGACTTGATCCCCTACCACACATGAGACAATGAAAGATGAGAACAACCACACATGAATAACGCAAAAGACAAGAATGAGAAAATGCATGGTATACTTACAAAACTAACGCAACAAAAGCTAAAAATGCGCAGGGCAACCAGTGCCAGCCAACTTGTCAAGCGCCATCTTGGAATTGACGTCATGTAACCCTAAAAACGATTTACAGGAAGATTTTTAAATACATCTGCCCAAGACTGCATTATCGGTAAAGATTTTACCGTGTTTGCGGTGTTACGCCTGTAAATCCAATCTGACCTTTTCTCCATTTTCTTTATGAAGAATTTGGGTGGGGCTAACAACAACGACGTGTTAGGTTTAACTTTCGTGTTTCATCACAGCATAATTAATTTATAATTATTCACAGCATAATTATTTATATTTATTTATTTATTTATAAATAAATCTCCTTTTCCCAAGAGGTCTGGAGCACAGTCCAAAATAAGCGTTAGGGCATGGAGCCTATTTTTTGGCGTACACCACATTCCTGACAGAGTCTACAGCAGGATTAACCAACGAATCTACACGTCGGTGCCATGGATCCGGTATTGCCTAAGAGACTCAAGTTACTTGGGGTGCATTCGAAAATTAACCTGCTTGAAAATTAATCAAGCAAAAGTAACTCTCGATGCTTCTGCACATCACGAATTAGTATCATTTTCAACCCCAAATCGTCACAAGAATGATTCGTCATCGTATCGACACTTATTCACGTGTCAACAGTAAACTACAAGACATTATTTTGAACACCAAGCAGGAGTTTATTTTACGTAAATGCTGTTAAGATACGTTGAAGATTTAATCACTAATTTCTGAGGCTTTAAGGGTGGCCGCACACCAAAGTCGACAAAACGTCGCACGACAGGACATTTTGTGGAAACCTGTCTCAGTATGCTGCAGACGTCTCCAAAACCAGAGGAATGAGCTGAGCGCCACACACCGGATGCGACGTTGTCGCCAGACATCTTTAGGCGTCTCACGACAACAAAGCGAAGCTCCTTCTAGTTCTAATTTCGTGTGACGGGGTCTCTCTACCAAATGTGACGTCTCGCGACGTTTCGTCGTACAGCGTTTTGTCGAGTTTGGTGTGCGGGGCCACCCAAACACCGAAACCGTCTTTCATCCTGCACCGAACGCAACATAAACTCATTCACCTGACACAGCGAATTAATGCAAATAAATGCCCCCTCCCCTTGTTTCTGTCTCGTTTCTGATTGGTCGATAGTCGATTCGTTTGTATTGAACCCTCTTTGCCCCCAGTTACCCTAAGGAACAGAGCTCGGCTAGCATGGTTTGTTGGGTTGTCTAGGGGTGCCTTTGAAAACTGACCTAAGTAACTCAGGTTGCGAAGAAACACGCTGTTGCATGTACTAATTGTGTAGGTCGTGCTAGATGTCGCGTCATAATCCCCTGATCTAGCTTGATCATAGACGATTGCCTGTACAAATGGCATTCGAATTACGCTCCAGCCAGTAACCTAAACAACCGAACCAACCATGGTCGCCGAGCTTGGTTCCTGAGGGTAACTGGGGGACAGGGGGCTAACACTGCAAACGAATCGACTGTCGACCAATCAGAATCGAGAAAGTAACAAGGGGGTGGGGCGTGCATTTATTTGCATTAATTCCCTGTTTCATGTGGATGAGTTTATGTTGCAGGGTGGAAGAAGGTTCGGTGTTATAATCTTAATCATTAAAAACTTACGGTCGGTTTGTCGGTTTATATGTACGTCTTCTCCTCCGGAAGTAGGAAGGCTAGAAATGTGAGAAAGGTCTCGAAAGACAGGAAATTACTCCGGATATCGTTTAGGCGTATTTTGGTAGTTCTAGGTAAAAGTTTTCTCCTCGAGAAAAGCGAAAAACCCCGTTTGGACCATTGTTGAAACGAATTTTTCGAAGTTGATTGTTAGTTTCGGAATATCACATCTTCCTGCTGTGCGGATGGTCCATAATTGTTGCGCCACGTAGGAGGCGCGTGGTCCAGTAGTGTTGTCAGTAGGATTAAGGCTGGCAATGCTAACAGCCGTCATTCAAGAATGAGGCACGTGCAGCTTGCTAATGGGACGACTGTTGGAGTTGCATTTTGGAAATTTCAAATACAAACAACCTATTTAGCCTTACATCTAAATGAAATTACGTAAAGATTAATGGTAAATTAGGCCTATTTAAACAAAATATATTGATAACAAAAGGGTCAAAAATGTTTCCACGTTTGCATTGTAAACATCGACATTCGTTCAATAGTGTGCTATTAGCTGGTGCTCTACTCAGCAATAGTCCAGCCTAATAACGGTAAAAACGAATAGTTTCTAGGTACGATTTCGCCTTGCACGAAATCTTTCATATTAGCCAAAAATTATAGGCGACATGTGGTTGCTGTTTCAAAGCATCACACGTAGCCTCGGGGAAGGAGATGGCTTTTAAGTAAAAATTATTAAAATTTGTGAAACAAGGAAACCCATGTAAAGTCTGCAAAATTTATTTGAATAAAAAATAATCTATACCAAGAGCGGCACAAGGAGTATGAATGATAAAATTACCAAGCATTTTAGTTCAAGCATGCAGCAATTCGCGTGCTACAGCGTTGAAACGGCCTTGCAGCGGGGATGGATTAGACTACTTCAAGCCAAGGCCGACTGGGGAAGAAATCTCGTGTTTCGCCTCCTAGCTCATTGCCTGTTTAGGTGCATGCCAGAAAGGTGATAGCTTCTTCAAGCCAAGACCGACTGTGTACAAATCGCATGCCTAACCTCCTGGCTCAATAACAGTACAATCGCGTGCCGGAAAGGGAATGGCTTCTTCAAGCCAATGCCGACTGGGCCACAAATCGCGTGCCTCGCCTCGTGGCTCATTGGCAGTTTAGTCGCACGCCAGAAAGGGGATGGTTTCTTCAAGCTAAGGCCGACTGGATACGAATCGCATGTTTCGCCTTAAGAAGCGCACGTAGCTCTTGGGTGGCCAGACCGTTGGACTGATTTATGGTAATCATTTGTTTATTAACTGAAGACTTACGTCTGCAAGGCTGCAATGGTAGTTTTGCAGTGAATTTGTGAAACTGTGTCGTGGCGAAGATCAGCGTAGTAGCACCAGGGTATGATGGATGCCGTTGTGTGGTCCGAGGTTCAATACGTACATGTACTTAAGTTGTTTTATAGTAGGGCGTTTGGCTATGGGCCATGGCTCCAATAAATTCATTATTCCCCGGCCTACGAAAAACACGTACTGCACTCTGATCATTTGTTTGATCATGTTAGATATGGAATGTCCGTCATCAGCATAAGAGTTGCAGCATGAAATCTTCTCGAACGTAGCGAGACGACGCGGAATGAGCGAGCGAAGCGAGCGACTCCGCTAGTTTTATAAATAAGCTTCAGGAATTAGTCATTAAATCTTCAACGTATCTTCGCAGCTCCTGCTTGCTGTTCAATAATACTGTTTGTAGTTATTGCTGTCACGTGACAATCGTTCTAGTGACGAATTTGGGTTAAAAATGCTACTAATTCGTGACGTGTAGAGGCAACGAGAGTGGCACTTGCTTGATCCAACCAGGTTACTTTTCCAAGGCACCCTAGTTTACTGCCTGAACCGTAATCTGAATGCAATATGTAGAGGCAATCGTCTAAGATTAAGTAGATGAGGGGATTATGACGCGACATCTCGCACGACCTACCCAATTAGTACATGCAACAGCGTCATCCTTCGCAACCTGAGTTCCATAGGTCAATTTTCAAAGGCACCCTCGGAGATTCATTATGGTGAACCACAACGGGGAGGGGGGAACGAATGGCAGCAACAGTCGTGGAAATAGAGGTCTAGATGTGGTCCTGATCCCATATGCCAAGGACGCGCTACAACGGTCGGAAAATCCTGGTAAGAACGGCAAACTAAGGCAGGGGGAGGGGGAGGAGGAGGGGAAGAGGAAGAGGCGGAGGGCTTTGCGGCTGAACCTCCTCCTGTTTGTTCAACTGACCAACACGTTCGTCAGTAACTTTCTCAATCAGTGCCGAAGGGTAGCCATTAATGATATACCTTACAATGACGCAAATGTCTCGCCGTGTATCTCATATCTCTATATCCCGAACGCTACCTTTAAGAATAGAGATAGATTGACTTTAGTCATTTGAAGCGCTCCCAACCAAAGCCATGGCGTTAGAAGGAGAGGACAATTTAGCTAGGCTATTCCAATGAGAAATTCATAGGATCTTTTACATGGCAAAGTCGACACGAGCATGAGGTATCACAGGGCCCTTCTCTTCCCGAAAAACACTGGGTGACTGAGGTCAAGATAGAACCCGGGCTACTTACGGTTGACAACGTGCTATAGTGTCCGCGGCCCATCTTGAGTTCGCCCCAGAATCAACACAGAAAATCGATTGTATGTTTTTGGTAGCAGAGTGCCTTGTTGTTATCCAAAATAGTTACAAAAACAATGGCGGCCGTCGATAAAAACCGTCCCCTCCAGGAAGACGTCGCCGATCACAAAATACGTGCAGGACTCAAGATACGCCGTGCACACAATAGTTGACTGTCGACATCTTGGTGCAGGTGTTCGTTGCCCTTTCATTCTTCCGCGAGACTTAGCGCGTCAGATGAGTCTGCCCTCCTGTCCGTTTTTTTTTGTAGTACTTACATTAGATCTAGATTTTCGGTTTGTTAACAGTCCCTACAATGTGTGGAGCAGTGGCAACCCGGACCACTGCGCTGTGACTGAAGTTAGCACTAATAGCCCAGTCATTTTAGGTTAGATTTAGCTAAAACATGGGATTAATTCAAAGAAAGCTGAAAGTT
>JAHWFP010114651.1:168355-178730 GCA_023313725.1 Lithobius niger | reverse complement strand
GGGGGAGGGAGGCGAATAAAAGGGAAAAAAAGTAATTCGCCTATCAAGCAACGAAGCGAAAAGAGACGACGCGTGTTTCGCAATTTTCAGTTAATAAATGTCATACTGCGTCCGCGTTTATTACATTTGGTTCATGACTGGTGGGCGTTTTAAAACAAAAGTTGCTCGCCATCGATCGAGCTAATCTGAGGCAGGACGAAAATAATGTTACGTAACCGACAATGTCGCGGAATTAAAATGCAGTCAATTACCCACGTATTATTAAAGATTCATACGCTGTGGCAATTCGTTGGCTACCAGCTATGATTGCTTATAATCAGATTTATTTTGCATTGTACGATTTTTTAAATTTTTTAAAAATTATTATTATACACGGTGGTCATAAAGTCTTTACCTGATTATAAAAATTTATTAAACGCAAGCAATGTCAGGTACAAACATACGGTCTTCTGCAAAACGAAGCTTAACTCAGACATTTTTTCCCCCATTGCTAGTGGAAGGATAGTAGACGTCAACATGAACTCCGTTTGAGGCCAAGAGCACATCATGGCGATTTCAATTTCCCTCCACGTATTGGCAAACATCACTTCAGTTACTGGCTCTACTGCACTGTTATCCTGTCGTTTAGTTTTAATGTAAGCAACACGTGTTTTGTATACTGCGTACACAAAACACCGAGTCGAGGGGCAATATTCGGGGTAAATCACACAAAATATTACCAGTCGAGAGGGTAATCTTCGGGGATCTGGGTGGCCATGCTGTGGGCCCATCCCTCCCAATCCACCGGCCGGAGAATGTTTCGTAGAGGAATCCGCGATCTCATACTCTCCAGTGTGGCGGCGCACTGTCTTGTTGAAACAATCCATGGCGGACATCGTTGCAACTGTGGTGCAACAAAGAGCTCCAGCATATCAAGGTACACGTCTTTCTCGACTGTAGGCTCCATAAACTGCTGATCTGTTTTGTGAAACCACAGCACGCAGTGAGATTTCTCCTGTAACGACGCCATTTTCGGTTTCTTGGCGATTGCAGCACCAACCTGACGGATTAACCCTTCCATTATCGGATTGCAAAAGTGCTACTCGTGCAGCACAATCACACACCCATGGGTAACTTACATTAACGGACTGAAGAAGGGGTACACGAGCTACACCATCGCACACCCATGGGTAGCTTCCATTAACACATTACAGAAGAATTACTGCACCATTGCAAAGCCATGGGTAGCTTCCATCACCAAACTGCAGAAGAGCTACTCGCAAGCTGGTGCATCACGCACTCGTGGGCAGATTTCATTATCGGATTCTGCTTGCCAGCTGCACCATCGCGTACCTGTGGTGCTCCTTTCATCAGATTGCAGAAGCGGTTCTCGTGAGCTGCACCACCATACAACTGCGGGTAGCTTCCATTACTGGATTGCAGAAGAGGTATTCGCGCGAGCTATTTCTCATTGCTTTCGATGACGCTGATAGTCCTAGCTGAATTATGGTTTTAATAATGGAGATGCAATATTTACATGCTCTGTGTTTCTAGGGGAGCGCAAAGGAACTCACTACAATCGATGTTTGTTTACGTGTTCATGAGAAAATGTGGCGATCTTCTTCCACTCTGTTATTTGCCTGGACGCTAAATCGCCCATAACCTTACACTTGCCGTGCACTAAACCCTGCTATTATGGCCGGACTAATAACCAGTCGTTTTTAGTCTGAATATGCTACTTCCCATCTATCTATATACATATTTCGCTTAGGAGCAGACTTAAATTGTGAGCAGATTTGATAAGGCATTGTTAGGGAGGATTAAACAAACGAAACTTCAACAATCAGCAAGAGGGCGAGCGGGCTTATTCTTGCCACGGTAGCAAAGAAAAAGGCCGAGCGGCCGACAATGAGAACGGATATGCACTCCAACAATTAGAAACAAACACTATTACTTCACTATGCTGACTATTACAGCCGAGTTGAATCAGCGGGAATCAGCTAGCGGGGGACAACTAATTTCACTAATTAAACCAACGAAATATAACCAAAACTTCTGCTCTTAAACTCGTATTCAATTCATTTAGGGCAAATTCTCGTTAGTGGTATGCAAATTCGGCCCTGTAATGAATAGGCTTTAGACTCGGCAATTTAGGAACCCAGTTTATTTGTCTAGTTCCAATGGCAACAAACTACGTATATCATTAAACATGCTACGTACACTTATGTTCGATACACTGCATTGTTAGCTGCATTATCCAGATAGATAGTTATTTTGGTTGTCATTCTTTCAATATAATACTGAAAGGCATCCTAAAAAGCATTAGCAGAGAAAGCACGTCTACTCTCAACAAGGGCAACGGCAAGAAGAGAGTCTTGAGGATCTCAGCTCTTAGGGCCATGTACCCCAGGAATCATCAAGGCCAACTGAGCTTGAAGCAATGTCTGGATCGTGGGTACGAAAAATATTGGGTCCCACGGAGGCTGCACTTGGCGGCTGAAAATGACCCAGCATCCAGGGATGTTTTCACCAACACACTCCATACATGCGCCTAGAGCAGGACTTTTATTTAAGTACTATTTGTACCGTAGGGCCGAAGTGTACACAAGTCCTTTTTTTAATATCCTATGTGGACATAGGTCGGTAATGCAATTCGATCTCGCATCCCCTTGGCTCAGAGACTAAGCCTCTAAAATGCGACGGTGGGTTGCTCGCTTCGCTCCGGTTCCAAGGGAAACCCTCATGAAACACCATTAGTCGTAGCTAGATTTATTTATTTTGTCCTTTTCCGTAGGCGACGGGGGGTGGGGGGGGGGGAGATGAGGCTTAATGGCGCGTCGACAGCTTGGTCATTAGGCGACGGGTACTTCCTGATGTGAAAGGAATAAGTACGCCATTTGTCCTTTAAGTCTCATTTCAACGAAAGACTTTGCTTTCCAGTGCAGTGTGCGGAAATGGACTGATCCTCCAGCCGTTCGTCTGGTTGTTATTGTGAACGTCGGGCAACAACATTTAGTCCGGCAACGCGACTGCCCGAGGGGAGAATCTCATCTAATTCTACAGCAATCTCGCGCTATCGAGACAGACAAAGTGTTCTTATCTAGCAGTTTGATGTTTAGCGACGTAAAAACCCTATCTGACACTGAACGCAGATAACAAAAAAAAAAGACAAAAAAAAAACAACAGTAACGAAAGCTAACAAGTTTAACCAACTGGAATTGCTATCGGGAGAATAACTCGTTACGTATATTATTAATTTATTATTAATAATTTGGTCCCAGGTTCAATCAAACTCCCTCGGGCTTATGTCGATTGTGGCGTGGATTTGGTTGTTTCCTAGAATAACTGTCTCTTTCCGTCCCGAGATAATACTAGCAGTTGAAAGGGACGTTAAATCTATTATTTTTTTAAAGAAACGAGTTTAGATTTAAGTAGTACCACGGGGCTGTTCATGTGACTTAGCTTTTGATTCTGAACCCCCACTAGCCCCGACCCGAGATAATACTAGCAGTTGAAAGGGACGATAAATTCTATTATTTTTTAAAAGAAACGAGTTTAGATTTAAGTAGTACCACGGGGCTGTTCATGGGACTTAGCTTTTGATTCCGAACCCCCACTAGCCCCGACATGTTCACACTGCTAATTTTATCAGTTTTAACGTTGCCGCAAATTAAAGGTACGTTCGTAGCTCTCGATTTCGTCAAATGCAAGATTCTTGGTTCTGTAATTCTTCACGTACATGAAACTTTTAGACCGGGTGCGACCAGGTGTTAATTGTTGTGGTCGTGCTCGACCTTGGCTTAATCTACAAGCGTTTCTCTCGCCGATCCGAATAAGGGAATAACACTCCTTAACGACAGTAAAATATTTACTCCAAGTGCCGGAAAGCACTCTCAAGTCTAAACGCGAAGCAACTGGAGTCCCAATTACCTTTACTTTACATTTTCAGTTTCAGAGCAAAGGGAGAAAACGCTAGAGATGGAAGTATACACAGCAAATCTGACATAACACAGTACGGTGGTATTAGCGTCAACCGAAGCTATCCTCACCATTTCACTTCCAAACCTACCCGATGCCACGTAAAATACCAGCGTTATTTCACGGACTGAGGTTTGCGAGGCTTCTTGGTAAATAATTATGCCGCAAAATCTCTCAGGAATGTAATTTTAGGCAAGGTTTTGTGTATTTGTAACAAACTATCCAGGTCATTTCTTTTTGAAGTTCTTAGATTACTCGCTAGCCATGCGGGTGGCTCGGGTTCGATTCCAGGCCGATGCACCAAAAATCTGCTGTGACCTTTCCCAGATGACCATGGAAGCATGGTAGTTAACAGGAAAACTCACCAAGCTCTTCTAAAGCTGGGCCTCTCTTCAGGGTGGAATAAACCAATCGTGGTTCAGTTATAGGATGATTTAATACGTGTTCGCCTCATTAATGCTGCAGGTGGATTTTCGAAGGCAGACATGGTTTTTAAGCTAGCTTAGGTGATTATTAAAGTTTGGATAAATTTCTAAATTGTGAGCCAAAATCGTATTCCAAAATTGGGACATGTTGTTGAATGGCGGCTATAAGAACTGTCCCTTTTCTAAAAAGGACGGGTTGTCCCATCAATAGCAGCCGCATGACTGGGCCTCTCCCACGGATACCACTCAGGGGCCCGTCCCATAGACCCGTCCCATAGGTCCCTCCCACAACAAGGATATCTGTTACGCTATATGGACCCTTTTCTTCGATCTGTCCTATGCTATATAGAAAGAAGAGGGTCTATATAAGCCTTATCTTGGGAGAGATCCAAGGAAGGATGCCCTGGTAAGGGTTCATGGGAGGGTGCCAGGGAGGGGCCGTGGTATTGGCCCAGGAAAGGTACAGATGTATGACAAGATTTAGATTAGGGGTTTGAATAATATCTCTGTAATGTGTGGTGCAGTGGCAACCCGGACCACTGCACTGTGACTGAGGTTGTCGCTAATGACCACGTTGTCGACGCGCCATTAAGCCTCAATCCCCCCCCCCCCAGGAAAGGGGCTCATGGGAACAGCCCATAACCAAGATAAGCATCTCTATGAGGCTATAAGACCCTCTTCTCTCACGTGATATGATTTGGATAATTATTTATGCCACGTGTACAGTGGCTATAATATAAAACTTAGAGATGTTTTCTAATAAATTAGCATTTTGGAGTTTGGGGTCCGTTTTGGATCGTTTTGGGTTTTGGGTCTGTTTTTTGCTTTGTTTTTCAGTGATTTAAGTTACTTCCGCTTCGACGTCGTTCCGCGACTCATTTAACTAACGCTTATTAAAACAGTACCCTCATTGGAGGCTGGGCAACATCAGACTTAAAGATGCCTTCTGTTGATTTCCGATATTATTAATTCCGCATTGACGCAAAGCTCATCAAAGTTTGATATTAATATTAATGAGCAAGATTAATCGAACAAGACGACAACGCGAGTCACAACAAGCAACACACGCCCAAACAAAAGAACAAAAAATTTAAGGTCGCGGCAAGTCAACAAGAGCGATCAATTCCCGTCAGATGTTGCTTCCCCCCCCCCCTCCCCACCCCCCCCCCCCCCCCAACCACATCTTTCCCAAACGACCAAACATCGTCTAAAACATGAAGATGAAACACTAAGGATCATAAATTAGCGCCAAGGATCTTCATCGCGTCATGACGGAAAGTCAGCGGGTAACAAGGTCAAATCTCAATTGTTTTTCCTCTTGTAATTGGATGTTTTAATTCGGTGAAGAGAACCCGTAGAAGCATTTGATGCCAACATTTGTGCATAGGTCGCCGATTTAATTTTGAAACACATCTTCACAGCTTTGTTTAATATCAAATACGAGCCTTTGTCGTGCCAGTTTGTGAACTAAGTTACTGGAAAACTCCAGGGAAACTCCTGGAAAACCTAGAAGAGTAACATGTTGCGGAGATTGATCTAGCTTTATTAGCACTTTAATCCCGTTACTCCGTCATTGCTGGACAAACCCCATATTGTGGCTTATTGCCGTAGTACCACAATTGGCCTTGCAAGCTGGAACACTTTCTCAATTTGCCTTCCTCCAAAGAAACATTCATAAAACAACATGATTGCCTTGTGCCAACAATGTATAATACCAGTACCTTGAGATAACAATGTAAACCCGTACGTTGCCTAGCCAACTGATTGTATTAGCTTACCTGTTCAGCAATCTCCAGCCAGAAGAAAATTTTGTGCGAAGTAAAGCGTTACTGCGTGCCTACAAGGTCAAAATTGCAGCTACCGAATGGTTGGAGTTGCATTTACGGACCGATTTTGACGTTTTTGGTACACCATCCTACGTCGCCGTGCAGCCATGAGCAATCATTTTGGTTAGGGCTTTAGACAAGAATCACTATTCCCACCCAAACAATTCCATTCCTAGTCTCGGCAAAAGTTGAGTTGTTTTGGTTTGGATATTAGAAATTATCCGCCAATTTTCCCCAGTTTTCTAAGAGTCATCATGCCCGAAGCTATTCATATTTATTCACCCACATTCCATTAATAATTGTGGCAAGGATTTGTTAGGTGGCAGGCGAGTGCATTAAATTCAAAATATAAATCTGAACCAATAAACATCAATAAGGCAATGGATCTATCGTAATTTACTATCATCCTTCCAGAACCATCGATCATCCATCTCAATCGAGTTCCGCCCGTAATTTATAGGTCCCTGCAACATGATTATTCGGAATTCCTTAAACGTTTGGGCCAAATCATCACCATGATAACAATTTCAGCAGACAGGCAAAGCGTCGTATGGATAAGTGCCATTTTCTAACATATGGATTGTACCTAGAAGTATGTGGCCCTGAAGTGGCGCGTAAATACAAAATTATTGTTGAAACCATTGTTTATAGTCATCCAACAGTCCAATATAGCATGCTTAAGTGTTATATGCGTATTGTTTCAGGCTATCCGGACTACTGCACTGTGACTGAGGTTGGCACAAATGACCTAATGACGCGCAGCGAAGCCTCCCCCCCCCCCCATAGGCTCGGAAAGAGGGGAAGGAAGGGAGGATACGAAAGGAAGAGCACGGCAACGCAATGGCTATTTGCACCCGTACTTTGATAAATGGTGGCTAATTTAGACAAACAATACAGAACAAATAGAGCAGGTATACTACAAACAAACGCAGAGAGGGAGTGAAAGGGAGGGGATGCTGATGCAGCTCAAGAGCCACAAAGAATAAACATCAGCCAAAATAAGGGTCTGGCTGATGTTCACTTAACTAAAACAATAATGACCGGGAAAAAAAGCAAGCTAAAGTACGCTGTAGAGCCCTTATCTACTTAAAGATTTTTATTGACCGACATAGATCTTCTATTTTTAACTGATAACAAAGGTTAATGTACTTTGATCGCAATCACACTTATAAAATATAAATCGGCCATAATAATAAACGGAGTTTTCGACGAGTAGAGTCTACTTTCTGAAAGGAAGGGAAGCCATTCAACCTTTTTAAGGGCTTTTTACAGCTTTTTAAAGTTTTTTTTCAAGCCTTTCAACGATTGTTTTTCCACTAGTAGAGGGAGTCGACTGGTCCCCTATTATTATTTTTACCGATGTAAACAAAATTAGAAATAATTTTAAATGTACAAGGACATAATGTTAGCTAGCTGATTAACTGTAACGTACGACAGTTGAAGAAGCAACATGCATTGTTTACATGTCGCTTGGGCGGATGGCAAACCACATTGCAGCGCAGCCATGTTGGCAGGGCACAAGCGGAAGTAATTAGGCATTGGAGAGGCACGCCAATATCCCACTTTACCATTATTGTAAATTTATCACTATGTTTTTTTTTTGTTTTTTTTTTTGGCTTTGTTGGAAAAAAAACACTCGCCGAGAGACGAATACGCCGAATCACTGAAAGAACTTCGCTGTAGTTGTATTTTAATTTTGTACTAACAAACATTCTTGGAAACATCATTTCTGTTGCCATGGTATCTATTTTGGGAAATAGTTCCATGAAATTCCATTTCCCTAACCCCTGTGTACCCCTGTCCATACTAGGGCTTTTGGAACAGTAGACAAATGACGGATTATTATTAAGCTCTCATATTTCTACGACATTTGATCATTTCCGAGAGAAAAAAAAAACATAGCGTGGTAAAAGAAAGAAAGAAAAAAAGACTGCCCCTTAGCTTTTTGCGGCCGAAACATGTTCGTTTTTATTGTTCTTTCATTTTTCTCCTTATTTTTTGTTTCTTGTACAATATTCTGTTTATTATGAGGGCCTTCTTTTGCCTCAAAACGTTCAGTGTTCTCGGATTGCACCGAAGCTTCAACCAACAATACAGAGTTTGCCGAAAGCTTATGGTACTGCTTCACTTTATTATTTTTTCTACCTAAGTAGGCTACTGCGACCCTCCGAAACTGTAAATACGACGACAACAGGAATACTGGTTAAAGTTGGAACGGAAGCTTATTGGCACACAGACTTGGTAAATGTGTCAATTCCGAAAAAAAAGGCAAAAATTAACGAAGCCTATAATAAATAATAAACAAATAAGATATTTGACCCCATTGGTGCGAAACCTTTTTTTGGGGGGAATTCACCGGACGACGTTAGAAATGTCTTCAAAAATCTCATAAAAAGATTTTTACGAGCCTAAACAATTTTTGATCCCCCCAAACCGTCGAACCAAGAAATGAGGTGGGGGGGGGGGGATCCTGATTTTTTTGGAATCGAGTGGGTCCAAAAAATCCATGACATCCAATTATCCGCCCCCCCCCCCTCCCTCGACCCGGAGTTAACCAAAACATGAACTGAATATCCCATGTAAGTAATGTAGAAATTAACGACTTTCGTCCCTCAGATCAGGGGCATTATCAAGTGAAAACCGCACAAGAAAATTCTTAAAACATGATTGGTTAAGCACAACATGAGCAAGGCAAACACACATGGATTTCAATCGGTTCTTCCCTTACAATCTTAAGGATACAAGGTGAACATAATAACCAACTAAAAAATATAAAATTATACATTGCCTTGTGTATTGTGTGGTTATGTGGTTGTTTCACTTGACAACGCCCCTGATCTGAGGGGCGAAACGACGTCAATTTTTATATTCACTTGGACTTAACGGCTTTAATTTCTACGTTACTAGTTCTTGTTCTTCTCATCTCATGTAAAGGCTTTCCAAAAAACACTTACGCAAAGAGTTCCGGCTCTTAGCATAGAATGGACTGACCCGACAACTCGATACGCCTATCCACACCACCTTCAAACCCAACCTGTCGCGTTGCCATAACATGTTAATCACCACCGATCTGTCTCCCTTTCCGTATCATAAAAGCATAAAATAAATATGGAGACACGCCCATTCTCGTATCCTCGTCTGGATTTGTGGGGACCCTGGGCATTTCAAAAAGCAGCTCGTTTTGTTTCGCTACACGATGCGCGAGTCATACTGTCGCAATACACGACCGACTCCTAACTGGGTGTTCGTCAAGCCACATCCCCAATGATTTTCCCACTCATCTCACAAATGTGTTTCAGAGTAGCTAGTTGTTTTCCCCCTTATTTTTTTTTCTGTGCCCTGGCGTCGTGAACAAGGTGCTCTAGTTAAGTATTTATGGAGTTACCACCTCCGCATAGTCGACGGTTCAGCGGCCCTTCAATCAATGACACAATCACGCAGAAGAGCTTACAAGTTTAGTTGACGCTCCCAGTACGCGTCGCGCACATCTACACAAAACAAACAAACGTAGCAAACAAGCAGTACGTTGTCATGAGAACACACCTAAGTCTTGCTTCTAGGGATTTTCGCCGAAGAAGAAACATCATCGCTTATGGATGAGCGTTAAAATAATGCAAGTCGAAAACAAAACCCGTTTAAGAATTTAGACTGAAGTTAAGAAATATTCCGTTTGGTAAATTTTAAGTCATAAACAGAAAGGTTTCGAAAAACCGTGAGAAAAAACAACAATCGGGGGAAAAGACTACCCGATCGCAACCGATCTTCTGTACACTTCCGTCACTTTCGCGTCACTTCCGTTTCATACTTCCGGTTTTTGTTTAATCATTTTAACCAATTTTTGGAAGGTGAATCCAATCGTGAAAACCACTTATCTCTATCTGCTGTTGTTGCGTAGATGGTGGGATCTCTTATTGACCACTTCCGGCCACTTTCGGGCCACTTCCGCTTCTTACTTCCGGTTTATTTTTTATTCCTTTTACCTAATTTTTGGACGCTGAATCTAATTGTGAAAGCCGTTTGTCTCTATCTTGCACCGTTTCATATAAAACAACCATGTTACTTAAGAAAACAATAGGTTTCGTTATTGCGGGGCTATAGCTTGATATGACACTAACACAGAGGCGGGGGTCGGGGGAGGAATATGCAATAGTAAGACCTACAAAAGTA
>JAHWFP010114651.1:125338-163355 GCA_023313725.1 Lithobius niger | reverse complement strand
CAAAATGTGCTTATTTTTAGATCCAAAAAGCCGCTCTCACAGCATTGACTTGAGAAACTACGCTAATGTTTTTACCTCCTCGATATACAGTGCCCCTTTCAGGTAGCTCAACGACCGGCTCTAGACTAGCCTCGCTATCGTCGTTGCTCTATATGGAAAATTAAAAATAGCGACGCCAAGATTCCTTCGTTACTTCTTGGAATAATGACATAAAAAACTTATGTCATTATACTTCAAGAAAACAAAAGTAATACTACAAATACAAATTTTTTTTCTTTTTAAAGAAATCTATTACGTGTTTTTATTTTTTTTATTTTACAAGTATCACTCTTTAAAATTTAATGTAAACGTTGAATTGCTCTTAAATGCTGACGAAAGTTGAACAGCGCTTGAGTAATTGGGGGTAGATTGGGGGGACGTAATTTTGGTATCACATTTTTACGCAGACTTAAAACTGACTCATAAAAAGCCGTAACACGTGAGGGGAAGTCGTGTATTAGGTCATTCAATAAGTCTTAATTGCTCTGGCTATGCTGAGTGAACCAAAATGATGTCAGTCTTGCTTATGGCTAACAAGCTCATCTCCCTTGACTATATTTAGATTATTGCATTTGAGAATCTAGCTACAGATGTGAAACACAAAAATAAAGAAGATCATTCCCAGACGGATAAGTCCATATTTTGAAGGGGAAAAATTAATCCTCAATACGACGCAAAATCACCATTCCTCAAAATATTAATTTACATCATTTTACCACAAAATTTATGCTTAAAGAAGCGAGGCCAAGCTTCCTTCGTTACAATTTTTACTTGGAATAACGACACAAAAAACTTATGTCATTATAGTTCAAAAATAATACTACAAATACAATTTTTTTTCTTTTTAGAGAAATCTATCACGTATTTTTTTTTTTATTTTACAAGTATCACTCTTTAAAATTTAATGTAAACGTTGAATTGCTCTTAAATTCTGACGAAAGTTGGCCAATAGACGTTTCTGGAAAAAAAGATGTCCCCTTATTGAAAACCTCCGTTTCTATATAATTTAAAATCATAAAACAAAGCCTCGGAAAGTTTCGATCAACAATAGGCCTATTATGCTATTGTTGATCGAAAGTTTTCGAAATCCGTAATGAATCCGACTCGTTTGTTGTTTACGGTAAGGTAAAACTGATCCGAAGTCAAAACAGTAAAGGAACACAAATAAACTTTCCTGTAAGGTTTCGTATACCGTAGTGACCCTGTGCTGTTTAGTCCACGTGAAAGCTTACTGCTGTATTCGCATGTTTTCACAGTTTTTACTTTAGAACACGATAGGTCAGATCGGTTCATTCTAATTGGCTAAACGATATCGCTGAAAAATCGTAAAAACCATAGTCTTATATTCTTACAGACCTACAGATTGAGGAAGTCGGCGTTCGTGCGACTCCTTGAAAACCTGGAAATGTCGTTGAAAATAAAAATAAAGTACCAGTCCTGAAGTCTTGAATACGAAATCTTGAAAAGTGGTGTATGGTCCAATAGGATGAACGGAAAGGAGACGGATTGATTTGAATAATGCTGAAAAATGTAGCCCCGAAAGTAGGAGAGTGTGTAGCACTATATTAACCTTACAATAATTTTGAAAGTTGGCTTTGGTTTTAATTGTATTTACGCATCTAATGGTTGAATACAACAGTAGGGTTTCACGTGGACTAAACAGCCACACGAACACTGCGGTATATGAAACCTTATACAGGAACGTTTATTTGTATTCCTTTGCAGTTTCAGTGAATTTACGTCATCGCCTACTTTCATACAATGAAAGAGAATACATGCGCAGATTTCGTCTTTATCTAGAAAATATTTTCTTGTTTTTAATGCATTGTCTACGCTATTATTAGATTAACCACTTCCCCATATACCGCAATGATACACTTACGTCGGTCTAACATGACTCGGTTAGTCATTGGATTCGAACGGGATTCAGTTGGTTTCTCGTCGGGGATGCTAACCACTGGGATGAGCCCCCTAGCTCGGGTTACCTCACAAAGCTCGCCTTGCGCGTTAGGACTTAGTATTTCGTCGTTCAGTAGCCGCTGGGCAGGGAAAAGTTAAAGTATTCTCAAATGGGACAGATAAACATTTGTTAAGGCCTGCTCTGCCCAAACTCTCTACCGATCAACAGTTACAGGTGCTAGGGCGCGTTTACCCAATGACTCACCTTTGCATTCTCGCAGTGGACTTTAATCGCGATGGCAACAACGCTATATGGATTAGCTAAAGCCGACATCGTTAGAGTAAATATTGCAGTTTTACAATCCGTGGCAATAAGATAAAAGAATTCCTCGTGACAAACAATATTTTACCAGTCACTTTTGAACTCGCATTATTGACTGTTTTCGTTCCGAGCAGGCAGCGCTAATACCGCCGCCATGTTGGAGTTCCAGAAGATTTCTAGCTGCTAGCTACGGGAATGCATAGGCGAGCCGTTGCGTAAACGCACCCTTTCCTTCCAAACCGATTCAGCATGGGACGATGACGGAAAAACTCGGAACACTTCATAGCTGATAAACTGATTTTTGCAGCACATTTTGAGAAACGTCCAAGTTGCAAATTAGTCTTTAAATTCCGCAAAGAGATGCATTTATACGCCAAAAATCAGCTACAAGCTTACAGTGAGTTAGTATTCTTCCTACGAAATCCGGACAAGTCTAAAACACATTCGGATAAGCCGTACGTCCTTCACAATTCCATTAGTCAAAAATGGTCAACGTTAAAACTAATCGATTGCACTTCAAACAACATAGCGCTGCTTTAAAATCTTGGAACGAATTGTAATTCTAGTTGACACGCTCCGCTGCGACCTTTAAGTGCCATTAGTTAAGTGGATGTCAATTGGGATAATGGCATTAGAGAACCATTTCAGAACTCCATTCTTGTTTATTATTCTCTTATACCGACCAAGAACAATAAGAGAAAATAAAGCTAATTCATCCCGACTAGGGGAGGTATGTAAAGATTTACCTGACATTTCTACAAGAATAAAAATAACAAACATTCCTATTAAAAAAAATAAGCTTAAGCTTATAAAATACGGACGTAAGCCTGAAAAGACATCATGCTCTAAAGGCACAGATACAAGAAAGAGACATGTAAGCCATCATCGTCGCACTGACACATGTAAAAGAAGCTCCAGCCTGTTTTATGAGACGTTGGCGGTTCTTTTACAACTTACACACATTAGTGCGACGCTGATGGCTTACATGTATTTTCTTGTAACTGTAAGGGCATTACGTTTTTTTTTAAGGATTATATCCGTATTCTGGTAATTATGTGGAAGAACTAGGTTTCTCGCTACCGACTTAATCTACCTACCTATCGAACCCTTTCGTCGTTGCGTTTCAGAAAATCATCAAGAAAACGTGCGCAAACACTTTTTCATTTTTTGAAAGAATTATTAAAACATGTAAAAACGCTATTCACAGCCATAGTGAGGCTGCCTCCATACTGCAAGATGAGAGCGGAACAAGACAACTTGATTTCGACCAGAACATTAGTAAACGGAAATTATCTCCGGCCGGACAAGTGTTTGGTTGCGGTTTAAGATGTTATGAATTTAGCCGCAGCGAGCGGCAGCGAGGCACGTAATTTGGGGGGAAAAAAGCGACGATCATTTTCGTGAACAGCGACCCTGATTACCCTAATTTGCATATTGAAAATATGATAAAAAGACGTAAAATCTGCAAATTAGGGTAAATCAAGGTCGCTGTTCACGAAAATGATGGTCACCCCCCCAAATTACGTGCCTCGCTCGCACGTAACATCAGAAACCGCAACCAAAATCTTGTCCAGCCAGAGATACTTTCCGTTTACTAATGTTCTGGTCGAAATCAGGTTTTTGTGTTGCGCTCTCATTTCGCAGTATGGCATCGGCAACATTATGAGTGGTGTTTCAACTTTTTTTTTTTTATAATTTCATTTTAAAAATAAATAAGTATTTACACACGTTTTCGTAAAGTAGTTCTTCTGAATAATTGCCCAAATTTTGTAGCCTACGCTTAAGCGTTTTTTAATACTAATGTAATTAAACCTGACGCTCACAGTTGCTCGGCCTAGCGCCAGATGATATATGTGTGTTCCGACGTGTTGTAATAATTTTATTCAGAAAATTTTTCGTGATGACTTGACTTATGCACTCTGCTCCATACTTATACGATTTCTGCCCACTGTTCTGCGAACGAATCCAACACCTAATTCCACGAGCGAATCTGGATAGCTTGCCACCATGATCAATATGTGGTGTATGAATGATGATAAACGCAGCTACTGCGTCGTTTCAACACTCTTGTGAAATTGGCAACAATAGGGTCTTTATTACCATTTGTGGGTTTGTCCACATTCTAAAAACTATAAAATAAATTCGGTATATTATATTATGGCAAATGGCGTCTTGTTGTATCGTGGTGCTCGAGACCACTAACCTTACAGATCGTGCTCCGTTACAGCCGTTATTAAAAATTGGCTCGGCCATCCATAATTTTCATGTTCTAGCTCATGAGTTTCATGCACCAAAGCTATTTATGTCATGAAATTTTAACCGAATTAGAACAAAGTTGCAAACGGCAAACAGACACACACGATCAAAAATTTGCCGACTATTTAACCTCACTCGCTCCGTTTTACTAGTCACTCAAATTGTTTTCAACATTTACCGCCAGAATTAGCGTTTATCCAGCAAGTGGCGCTGCAGTACTGCAAGAGCCTTCGTCGCGTGCGTGGGCGTGTACTAAAAGTTTTGGCCCATTGTCACTTGATCATTGCAGCTTAGTTTCACAATTGTTTTGTAACCGCAAAATGCAACGTTAGGAACATTTTCGCGACTTCCAACTTAAAAATTCCATTAAAGTTCGTCTGTCTCCGAGAACCGAGTGCAGGAGTTGCACAGTTCTATCTTCCCCAAGACCAACGGGGCGTTGGTAATTCAGGCGTTCATGCACAACAGACAGTCCTTTCTCCCTTACGCTCCCCTAACCCCCCCCCCCCTCCCCGCTTTCCGAATTGGCCTCGATCGATAAAGTTGGTCACGAGCCGGCATGACAATCACGAGTCCTGAATGGCCCTTGGGCCGGAACAAACCAATACAAATGGTATTGAACTAATGACATGATAAAAAAAAAATCATTAATGAAAGTCTAAATACTCAGGACAAATGACTTAATTACAAAACAAAAACGACCTCGTTTGATGTTTAAGGTAAGGTTTAACTGATCCGAAGTCAAAACGGCAAAGGAACACAAATAAACTTTCCTGTAAGGTTGCGTATACCGCAGTGTTCCCGTATTGTTTAGTCCACGTGAAACATTACTGCTGTGTTCACATGTTATCACAGTTTTTACTTTAAAACACAATAGGTCTGATTGGTTCATGCTACTTGGATAAACGACATCGCTGAAAAGTTGTAAAAACCATACTTTTTGTGTGCTTAGTATAGCCCTACAGATTAAGTAATTCGGGGTTCGTGCGACTCCTTGAAAACCTGGAAATGACTATCGCCTTCACTAATAGGGATTTCCCCCGGCCCAATTTAAAAGAAACCATAAAACTCACACGCTCAAAAATTTAATCGAAAAGAAAAACGCTCTAAAACTGGCCAATTAAAAATAATAAAAAAAACGACAATTGCAAAGCTATAAACTTCGAAAACAATAAAACGTGGCTTAGTTTACTTTTTTTAATTATTTTCATTTTATATTTTGAGTAAAAATTTAATATATTTTGAAGTTCTATTTTCTCACGGACTGATCAAGTGATGAACGATTGGCCGTCACGTCATATTTCGTTATTCCGGCGAACTGATATTTTTTTTTAAAGTCACACCAAATGTCTCAGCTAACTACCGATTTGTCTACCGTAGACCACCACTTCTGCTTGATTTCTGCAATTTTCAAGCAAGTTTGCTACAGTCAATAAAACTTGGTTGTGGAGTCGCAACCGGACGTTGAAGGGCTCGAAGGCCGCTAATGCACAGCCGGTATTAAACGCGGTGATTTAAAACAATACGTATTAGAAACAAGAATGTATTAAAAACAAGAACGTATATACCGAGCAGAGCTGCAACGCCCACTGAAGGGCAACTTCTCCACACGACCAGAAAGGTCACCCCGTGTAACCAAGCTCCTAGACCTGGCAGTAGAAGGTGCCTTGACAACTGCCCGTGGAAAATGGTGTCAAGATCCACAACACGTATATGGCAGTCAGTCCCGGAGTGATCAACTATCAGTTTTGGGAGATGGACTCCGGTTCTCTAACAACCACGTCTAGCAATCACACCAAACAATTTGCTTAAAGGCTCATTTATGAGTGAGAGGTCGGCGATAGAACTGCGACTTTCAAGTATCGTTAGATTCAGTTGGGTGAAATGCTCATCGGATGATTTGTGATATAGGCCTGGAAGGAATTTCGTTCAAACGCGGCCTTCACTTCTGAAAAACACGTCTATACGTCTACATGTCTAAGCACGTCTAAACACGTCTACGCGTCGATATGACGTCTATGGGACGTCAGATTCGATAGGCGTCTTGGTCCCGGCTGTACATCTCTGGCTTCTTACAGACTCGGGTTCGATCCTGGTGAAGGAAAGTGTATATGTACGGGTTTTTCTCCGGTTGTTTCCCGCCCGTTGCATGAGAGTTTCCTCCGGGTACTTCGGTTTTCTCCCTCATGCTGAAAAAACAACCGACATATTGGTGGTACCTTCCACTTAACGTTCCCCTTTTCTGAGGTGTAACTTACAGAAACGCTTTAGAGCCTCTTAAAGTTTTGCAAAAAAAGAATTGTTAAAGTAATGGTTTTTAAAGAGAGGCAAGACCATTCCTTGCCAGCTTTTAAAGAACTTGGTATCTTACCTGTAAGACCATTGTATATTTATAGAACTTTGCTTGACTATCGTAAAAACGAGCTACATGTTGCAGATCAGTTGTCTACTATTTACGTTACCAGGAATGAAGTTGCAATGCAAGTTACCCAACCGAAAGTTAACAATGAAAAACTGCATAAGTCCAGTTATTTTTGGGCACCGAAATTGTACAACCTTTTGCCAAAAATTATCAAGAAGGCAAGCAAATTTCAGAACTTTTAAGAGGCCAGCATATGATTGGCTACTGTCTTTGGATGATACGGAATCCTTTCTTAAAATAATGAGCTAATTATCAATGTTTTGTTATGTTGTTAACCTAGTATATTGTATTCGTTTTTTATGTCCCTGTTCTCTTATGAACCTGTTGTAGTTACTATTTACTGTCTTTCCATATTGTAGTACAAATGGTGTTTTTCCGAATTTACGTATTTCTAATTCCTTCACACGCGAGCCGGTGCTCTTGTGAGTTACTGTTCCATTTTTAATTGGAATAAACTTACTTACGTCTGCCTCTTGGGCCTTCAAAAAGCTCTAAGATTACTTGCCGACACCTATTCTATTCTATTTTCAATATTCATGCTCATTATCAAAACTTCTCTTGGAGTTGACAATACGTAATTTATTGGTGAGAAACGAGCGGTTATCGATTTTTAACCCACGGCTGCGATTATTGGCCCGGCTCAAGTATGCAAATAGGTCGAGGGTAGAACCCGAGACTTATTTGCATACGAGAGCCGGGACAATAATCGCTGCCGAGGGCTAAAAGTTGATAACCGCTCGTTTCTCACCAATAAATGATTTATACCACGGTTGGGACGTCAAGCTAACTCGTATTTAATTAAAACGTGTTTGTGTTTTGAGAAAATTGCTTCAGGAAATACGGTAATCAATCAGTGTGTTGCTATGAGTGAAGGTAACTCCATTTAAGTTTATGGACGGAAGTGGATGGTAGATGGACGAGTCATCTGCGTCAAGTTTGTGGAGGGAGGGGGAAGTGGGTGGGAAGGAGACAGATGCGTCGTTTGGCCAGATTTCATGCTAGTAAGCTTACTCGTGTTTTGATGCTATTCGAGTGAAAAAACTTCGATAAGAGGCAGCAGGGATAGAATGACATTGTGCTGGGACATTCTGGCAAGGTATGTAATTCATTTTGTGAGTTTGTATATTGAGAATTGTTAAAAAAATTAAAGGGAATCGATACGTCAAGGAGAGAGGGAGTAGGGGGGTGGGGAGGTAACGCGAGTGAATAAGCTTAGGTGTGGGCTAGACATGTAAGAGTTAGCATGGATAGGATTTCAAGTTAAGTAATTCCTTTTGTACGTTCTTAGTGCGTTACTTTTTTGCACGTTGTATTTGGTAGTTGGTGTGTGCGTTCCCGGTCGTGTGATCCGGAGGTGTCAAAAGTGTGGGTTATCAAGTTACCAACACTTTTGCCGATAACCCACACTTTGACACTTCCGGATCACGCGACCGGGAACGCACACACCAACAACCCAATACAGCGTGCAAAAAAAAAGTAACGCAATAAAAACGTACAAAACTAATTACTTAAAATGAACGAAATCCGATTCCTGCAAACTCTCACATGTCTGGCCCTCTAGGCTTGTTCACTCGCGTTACCTCCCCACCCCCCTACTCCCTCTCTCCTTCCACAAACTGAAATGGAATGACCATGATTCATACCGATACCCTATTACCGCATTTTTTAAACAATTCTCAAACTACAAACGTACAAAATGAATTACATACCTTCCCAGAATGTCCCAGCTTTATCCCAGCAGTCTCACATATCGAATTATTCGCTCAAAACACGATAAACGCTTCGATAAACACGAGCAGGCTACAGCGTAAATCAAGCTTGTATTGCTAACCGACGCTTGTGTCTATCTCCCCCCCCCCCTCCACAAAGTGTGAGCGAAATTGACTCGTCCACCTATCACACACTTCCCCCTCCACAAACTAAAATGGTATGACCTTCATTCAAATCGAGGATAGGCCTACTGATGATCAACGTTTCTAGAAGCAATTTTCACAAAACACAAACACGTTTTAATACGAGTTGGCTTGACGTCCCAGCCGTGGTATAAAACAGTTATATGTTAGAAGCGAGAGGTTATGGATTTTTAACCAACGGATGCGCTTATTGTCTCTGCTCTCGTATGGAAATGTTTTGCATACTCGAGCAGGGCAAATAATCGCAGCCGTGGGTTAAAAATCCATAACCTCTCGCTTCTAACAAATAACTATTACTTAATCTACAGAAATTTAGCATTGCGTTGAGTTAGCGTGAGGTCACAGCCGTGGGTATAAGTGAGCTCAGAGTTGGACTCCACCGTTCGTTTTTGTAACGGCCCAGCTCTATATGGCTTCGTCATGGACGAGTCCATTTCCGAGTTCAACTCGTATTCGAAGTGGAGACTTTAAACTCAAGAGTCAAAGTGGAGCCTTTGACTTATTCATACGTTACTTAAAGTTTGCCTTTGATATTAATACTTGAACTGGGTAAAGTTTGCAGAACTCCTTAACAAATTTTCGCAATTACTGGTTCTTACACAAGACGGATTTAATTGTCTTCGGATTATGAAACATATTTTATGAAATAATATGTAAATATTCGTATAAGTGCTACCTTAAGCACGCGTTTCTTTAACTTTTTCTGAATTCAATTTTCAAAGGCATACAAAAGAGGGGGAAAAAATTGCAAAGAAAATCGGAGAACGTTTACGAATTCAGAATCCCATTTTCTGCTAGAAAGAAACCGGTTTAGACAATTTGGACTTCCGTATTTTGCCGGAGGCATCCGACGCACAGGGGATACCAACGAGGAAAAGAAGGCAACTGGAAAATAAAAAAACAAAAAATGTAAAGCAAACGAACTAAAGAGAGGACTTGAAGGAGAATTTTGATAATGCAAACGGGACATACGAATTAATAACAATAACGCGAAATTAACGCAAATTAGTTAAGGCCAGCAGCCCTTACGTACAGGGTGGTCCACAAAAAAACTGACGACCCACAAGTTTCTAAGTTCAACTTTTCTAGTTAGCACCCCTCAGGAGAAGACACAAATCTTCTCGTTTCATTAGATTTGATTTCTGTCCTCACCTGGTTCTGAGGGGTGCTAACTAGAAAAGTTGGACTTAAAACTGGTGGGTCGTCAGTTTTTTGTGGACCACGTATCGGCCTTCCCAGCCAAAAAATAATCGACCAAATATCGACAATAACATCTACTCCGATATTGTACACGGACGAAAAATAAGCAAAAACCTATATACAACATTAGCACATCCACCCAGCCACAGAATCAGTCTGGGACCCTTCAGTGAAGATATGAGTTTACCCTCTTTAGCTGGCCGAAAGGCTGCGATATTCCATCAGGTATATTTCAGTAGCCAATGACAGCAAGGTGTGTAACTGCGCGCAGATTGTACTACGCCACCTATGGGTGAGTAGCTATAAAACCATACTCAGCCTTCCCAGGAAAAACAGAATCTGCAGACTCATAATATACCTGCTGGCAATGTGAGAATCGTCCCTTTAACTTGAATTCTTGGCTAAGTTGTACACTGGTCAAATGCCATCTCAGGAATAGGTTCCTTTGGCTTACTCATACAAGTTGATTGCGTATTGCAAAGATAGTTGCTTACCCCAAGATGACAGGGAGAGCGCTCCTTTTTCCACACCATAGGCTCTCCAGTAGGTTGGTAAGATATGCACCTGTTGCCATGCGTAGCCCCCAAACCTTCTAAATCTTTAACGACTTATTGCTTATAGCAAAATCGTAAAAACAGGACAATAGCCCAGCTTAGATTGGACAAGTGTGCGGTACAAATGGAACAGCATCGTCCAATCAACATCACCATCAGCACCAGTTAAAGCCCACAAGGCAATCAATGAAGGCATTCAATATTGTTGTATTTGCTTTAAATACGAAACCCAACTCCGCAGTTTCGTAAAGCAAGACCAGAAATCGGGCCACTTCAACAACTGGTATCGGACTTCTCCCTAGTCGGAGTTGAAGAGTCGGTACGCAGTCCACCATGCCCGAAAAAAATGATGCAGACATTCTTGCTTGGAGAAATCCGAATACCAAGAGCACTTTGTTAATAGAGCAGTGACACGACGTAGTATTATTGTATATAACTCGATGCTGGAGCCTTAATGGGTTAGCTGCAAGGGGCATTGCAGAGAGAAACAGAAGGGCGTCATACTGAAGCCGATGCTGGGAAGCAGCGATTTCTTAGACCTAAAACGCGCAATTTTTGTTGTTGGAGAAGACAACGTTATTTTAAGCCGAAGAAATCCGGTCTTCCGTTGTTTTTCCCTCCATTTTTATGTAGTGCACCTTGTAGTTATGCCCTCCAAAACCCATACTGGTGCCAATATGGCGGCAAATGTCACTGCTCTATATGTAACCGTAATGGCTCTCGCACGAAGCCATGTTTGTTGCTTGACTGGAAAGAGAGACCAAGGTCATCCTCAAACACGGACCATGGTATGGAGATGTTCTAACCAAGCCCACGTACGACGCTCAAAACAATCTTGGGTCCACGTACGACGTGAGGGTCTCCTGCCGGTAAATCGAACAGAAATGACTCCATGAAACGAGCAAGCTACCACGCAGACCATAGAATTCCGAAGAAGTCCACATCGGCAGGTGGTATCGTAAGCCTTCTCTACATCAAAGAAAACAGCAACTAAGTGCTGCCTCTTAGAGAAAGCTTCTCGGATGTCTGAATCCCGTGACAACAAGTGATCACGGTAAAGCGGTGTTGGCGGAATCCACTCAGTGCCACTCAACACACCAGCACTGTGACTGACCTCCTCGTCATGTTAACCATCCGCTCAAGTAACTTACACAGTCATCTAGTTAAGAGGCACAATAGTGGCCAATAGCAAGACATTGAAGAATCCTTAGCGAGTTGTAAAATGAGAAAGACAGTCGCCTTTCTTCCGTATTTTTGTTAAAGAGCCATCCGCCCAAATGCGGTTTAACCCAAGCTAAAATCCAGGAGAGGTTGGGAATCGTGGGCGTGAGGTCTGAGCCAGTAGGGGGCCAGATATGATGGCTGACTAGTACATCGCCCAACACTATTTTGTTTTATCGACTTCTATCGACATGACAGACATTTATCGACTTTTAAATACCTGGAAAAATTATCGACCAAGTCGTTAATTATCGACCACTCTGGCATCACTGAGTTAAAGTAGACCAGCACAGAACTAGCAATCTGAATCAACTACCGAATCGGCCCAATTTCGAACGTTACTGAACGTTTTACAAGCGAAAAGCATTTACATGAAACAATTGACAATGGAACCGAAACCTACATTGGTTAACAATTGACAATGGAACCGAAACCTACATTGGTTAACAATTGACAATGGAACCGAAACCTACATTGGTTAACAATTGACAATGGAACCACAACCTACATTGGTTAACAATTGACAATGGAACCGCAACCTACATTGGTTAACAATAATTGGAACCGCAACCTACATTGGTTAACAATTGACAATGGAACCGAAACCTACATTGGTTAACAATTGATAATGGAACCGAAACCTACATTGGTTAACAATTGACAATGGAACCGAAACCTACATTGGTTAAGAGTTGTTTTTTCTGATAAATCAAAGCCCACAATTGATGCAAATCAAGTAGAATTTTAATTTTTGGCATATGAATCCGTGTCTTTTTCACCTAAAAACTACAATAAAGTAAATACACATCCCGAAATGCAATACAGGAGATAAAAACGGTAAATACGTACAAATATTGATGTTGAATCAAGTCAGCCATGTTGGAATGAAGCCAAGGCCACATCATTCCATATTCACAGGAAGAATTTCGAAAAAGGTAACGTAGTTCTCCATAATGTTTGTGAAGGTCTTAATAGAATTCATAACTCTGCATTTATTTGCTGCTATTGAATAAGATTCCGCAAAATTCCAGTCTTAATTTTTCTGTAGGTTCTTGGTATAGATTTCGGGTGTTGCTAAAGTTTATATAATGGTTGCTGCCCATTTCTTGTTTGGAGACTGCATATTTCCTGTTATCATTGGCAACTGCACCAGCTTGGTGCGGTTTTCTTAACCATGCTGGGCGCTAATGACCTAGCTGTGGACGCGCCATTAAGCCTCAACCCCCCCCCCCCATGCTGGCGCAGTCGGTCTGTAGCCTTGACCAACGCAAAGGACAGGACAGGTATCGCATTTAAGTGTTTATACAACAGACCTAGGCGTGTCCAGCTGTCGATTACAGCGAGCCTCTTGTAAATTTCGACATGTGGGTACGTTAACACCGGAGTTTGTAGAGTCCTTCATGTGGCTTGGTACTATCTCCAAGTTCAAATGCTGTTTTGGTGGACGTAGCTGGTGCAATACAGGAGACGGATTTAACCCCATGCTTAGCAGGAATCCTTGCAATAGGTTGGTATAGTGCACGAATGTAAGGCAGACACGTCCAGTCAATGGGTAAGGATTTTCGGGTGATGGGGGGTCAAGATTTCTTCACCCTGATCGTTGACTCTGAGACGAGTAAGTTGTATATCGATGGTCTTCAGAATTCTCATTCTAAAATGCATTCTCGAGATGCGTATTTACTCTAGTGCTGTTTTTAGGTGAACAAGGTATGGATCAGTACGCTGAAAATTAACATTCTACTTGATTTGTGTGGGCTTTGATTTATCAGGAAACAGCTCTTAACCAATCTTACCCGGCCTACAAAATAATTTTATTCTACACGAAAACTACAGTCAAACTCGATAGTGGAATTCCAACTTCCAAACTCAAAACGAACAACGGAACCGAAACCTCCAAAGTAGAAATCGAAAATGGAACTGAAACTCCCAAGGCGAAAAAACGGAAAAAAAACTGAAATCTCCAAAGTCAAAACCAACAACGGAACTGAAGCTCCAACGTAAAAATCGGCAAATGGAACCGAAACCTCCAAAGTCAAAATCAACAATTCGAACGGAAACTACCAATGTCAAAATCGAAAATGGAACTGAAACTCCAAGGTAAAAATCGTCAATGAAAGCGAAACCTCCAAGGTCAAAATCAACAATGAAACTGAAACCTAAAGTCAAAATCGCCATAGATCGAAACATATGTCAAAATCAGCAATGAGACTACAACTTCAAAAATCGACAATGAAACCGAAACATCAAAAGTCGAAATCGACAATGGAACTGAAACTCCAAAGTCAAAATCTACCATAAAATTAAGCCAGTTCCACTTCCGAACTCGTATGTGTGTGGTGGTGCAAGTGCCCGCCGTGTGTGCAAGTTTATTTTTAATTCACTTTCGCGTGTGAGGAGCAACGGGGAAAAGAAATGATAGATATGTGTTTTCTATTTTGATCTACAATGTTTTGCAGACAATGTGCGTCCTCCTATTTCCGAAATACTTCATCAATGCCGAACGTACGCGTGACCAACATGTCCAAAATGGCTTCTCTGAAGTTGGCGTTTAGCCTGGGATTCATGAGTTTTTTTTCAAACATTTTTTTTTTAGTTGAGATTTTCATCCCTGTGTATTATTTATCCGTTCGCGTGAGCTGGGATTCATCCTCACCTCCCTCCCCCCCCTCCTTATCTTACTAATTACTATTCCCGGATCATGCAAGTCAGAGCTGTGTGTTTTTTTTCCCTCTATCCGGGGTAATTTAATAGGCGGATAACGTCGCCTATTGATTCGGTCTTCGCCTAATTGGCATGCCAATCTGACATGCTGCTTCAACCTAAACCGCCAATTATTACAATATTTGTTCAGAGATGGAAACGAATCATTAAACTCGACTTGTCGGAAACATGTACAGACAACCACACACACAAAAAAAATTACTCAACAAAAGAAACCAAGCGTAGAATCAGAATGAATAAAACAGTATTCGTGTCCTAGTAGCTCTACCTTCATTGTTCAACGACCGAATACAGCCCAAATTTGAGGGCTTCCTCTTCAGTATTTATCGGCGGGATGTGGAATTCAAAGTGCGGTCCGAGAACATAGCTGAAGAATTTAGGGAGGATGGGATGTTCAAAGTACCCCAGATCTGTGAAATAAATACTTATTTGCTTTCCTCTGCTTAATATTACTTTTTAACTTCGATTTTTTTTTTATGGGGGTGGGGGAGAGGGCACCCGTTTGCCGCCGCGACCCTGGTGCGCCACTGGGGAACCACCTTCTTAAACATGTTGGAATGCTTATGCTTAAATGTTGAGCAGTAACAATGCCATACTGACTAAAGAACTACCACGTGGAGTCGGTCGTTGAACTAGCTGCAAGGGGCACTGAGTAAAACTGGATGTAAAAATCAACGGTGACTTTTATGCTGTTGAGAGCGGTTTTCTGAGACCTAAAGCCCGTTGATTTGTCCAATTCCTTGCGCTGCGAAACACATATTAAGGTTTTAAATCGGAAAAGAAAAATCGACTTGCTAAAAATGGCATCAGCTGCCAACAAATCTAAAACAAGTTGAATGTTTTTAGGCTCAAAAATCCATTGTCACATCATTGGCTTGACAAACTACGACAATGTTTATACCTCCGCGTGTATCCAGTGTGCCTTGGGGCTACCTGAACGAATGGCTATATCCAGTGCGCCTTGTGGCTAGCTGAACGACAGTCTATATCCAGAGGATGAGGTACAAACTCCGCAATGAATAATGGGTTATTGTCACTGATCTATACATAAATTTAATACAATAATTAGGAGCAAATGAGGGTCTAGTGGTTATTTGAAGGCTGGAGGAACTGAAAAAGTTTAAGAAAACCTTCGTCGAAAAAAAAGAACATTTGGTCGAAGTCGCATTTTTTAGTGTACAAGTGACCAGACACTTTTTTTTGGGGGGGGGGGGGGCAGATGATGACGGATTTAATTTAACAACAAGCCCTTGCAAAGTATTTTTTATACAAAAGTGAGACTATTCGTGCATCATCCCTGACTGGCAAAACACCCAAAACCCAAAACCGTTGGGTTCAGTTAGTTAAATCAGCAACCTACCTTTAAAAAAGTCGTTTGGGGAAAGGTTGGTGAGAGGGGAGGGGTCGAAAAATCATGACCCCAAGGGATTAACGCCCAAATTAGGACAACCTGGCTAAAGTCATTAGAAAGAAATCGACTTGAATTTCGAAGGAGTTGCAGTGATTCACTGTTAAGACGAGAGGCACACCAGCTAGCAGTAACGCCCTCTCCCTCTTAAATACGAAGGGTTCGGGGCATTTTAAAACTGCAGGGCCTGGCGCGTCAAAGAGGCCCTGGCGGCGTTGGAAGGGGCCCCTGGGGCCCCTTTGCCATCCTTCGGTCGAGCTGAGCTGTTCGTAATCAACCCCCTCTGCTCAATTAAACCTTTCCTACTTAGTCGTGTGCTCAACAACCAACTCAATTGGGTTACATGCCATCTTAGGCCTTAACTAACTGCCCCCACCCCCTCTACCCACCGCTCCTCATTCGCTTCCCTGTTCTCCAACCTCGCCTACACAAGACTTGATGCCAAATTTCAAATAACATATGCACAAAGACAAAACCACACGTGTGTAAGGATGGTGGGGAAGAAGAAGACGGAAGAAAATAAAAGACAAAGCGAGTAGCAAAAATCAATATTTTCCTAAATTTTCCCTCGAATATGAAAAACCAAAAAACAAAAGGAGGGAAAAGAAAAGAAATTATTCACGAAGGTCTCTTCAAAATTTCACGGGACAACAAACTCCCGCATACACGACAAGACTGCAAGCAGCAGCAGCGTGTTGATTAGATTAGCGTCAAACTTCAGTCACGACCAAATTAGTAAAATTGTACGCAGTTTAGCACGAAACCGCAAAGGGAAACGGAAAGACAGTTTAACAGGTTCGTTAGTTAAGGGATGATTCTGCTAAACGACCAAACAATTAAATCCAAGCAGCCGAAACACCGAACGCCACACATGAAATTCGTGTAAAAGGAGCGTTCGATCGCAAATCCCCTACACGGTGGCAACCACAGTCTGGCAGCATTGTTAGCGACATGTTGTTGTTGTTGGACTGATTCACACACTAGATCTTCTCTAGGCACCTTCGGGAGGAGAAGGGTCCCGTGGTGCCTCGTGCTCATGTCGATTGTGGCATGTCAAAGATCCTGGGTTTTTCGCTTAGATTTCTCCAGCTAAATTGTCCTTCTCATTGTCGTGGGGCAGATAATCCAGTTTGTATTTGTACTCCGTAAAAGATAACAACAAATACTAGACCACAAAAGACTTACGAGGCAAACCCCGTGGGGAGGGATGGGGCAACCCCTTCTTCACTTACTGATCTACGTCATTATTTGTGTTGGGGGGGGGGCAGGGGAAATGAAAAAGTGACCGCTAAATTTTCGATGACACCTCCCCCTCCCCTCCCCCCCCCCCGTTCAAACCTCTGAAAGAATCTTGAGCCCCGCCACTGAAGCTCCAAAAATAATGTGATCACCCCACCCCATCCCAAACAAATGAGCTTTTTGTATGCATACTGGAACAGCGTGCAGATGATTTCCCCGTAGCCAAATTAAGTAAGTACCATTGCGCACTAACGAGTGACCGCTAACGAAAACGTGCCTCGTTTTCATGAAATAGGGACAAGGTCGCGTTTAAAACGTTCTATACAACACCGATGTTCATTACACCCATCTCGCCGCAATGCAGCAGTAGAAAGAGTTGATGAGTAAAGCTTCTGCAATCCGAATGGAAGCTACCAACGGGTGCACGATGGTGCACCTCACGAGTAGCACTTCTGCAATTCGATGATGGAAGCAACTGAGGGGTAATCGATGGTGCACCTCGCGAGTACGGAGCACTTCTGCAATTCGATAATGGAAGCAGCCGAGGGGTGTACGATGGTGCATCTCGCTAGTAGCCCTTCTGCAATCCGATAATGGAACCTACCGACGGGTGCACAGTGGGTGAGTAACGTCCTTACACAGGTTACCATCACGGGTTAGATAGATTGCCGTCGTTATTTGCTGTGACGTGCATATCACGTGACTAGGCTAGTCCAATCAGACGGCCAAACAGCCGTTGTTCTCGTTCGTCATTGGCTAACTCATGGTGACGTCACGGCAAACAGCCATTGCGCATGGTTTAATATTCCAAATTACGGCAAAGGAAGATCCAGATTGGCTGGTGAATCGATGTCGTGTGGAAGAATGCTATATCTGAATGTTCTCATAGCTCAGGTTCTACACGTGGTCTCGAGAAAAATAACTGGTTCTGCTAAAACAACAGCATCACTGACGAAACCGGGGAATTCCGTACTGAATGATGGAAACTTAATATAGAAGCATTTCAATAAATAAATAAATAATAACGAAAACTAGTTGCTCGGCGACATTCACCGCCCCCCCCCCCCCCCACCCCCCTTGTTTATGGTATAAAACTAATCTTTTTTCACTCCCGGCAAATACTCTACAACGCGCGCAGTAGATGGCGCCTCCGAGGAATCGGCCTTGTTTTATTTTAATCATTTTTTTTCTACACGATAAGTCTCTCAAAAGCCGCTTCCGATTTTGGGGTCCAGCTACAGGTTTAAAAAAAAAATTCAAAGTAAAGTAAAAACATAAAAAAATAAGAAGGAATTTTGTAGTCAGCGCAGCGAACTGAACGGAGTACAAACAGAGATTTGAAAACTGGTTCCCGTCCCAGAAGTAGTCGTCTTGCATTTCCTGTGCATAAACAATAAATGTTTTATGTTGGCAAGAAATGTGTTTCGAATGCGTCTTTGCATTATTAACGAAGACACGGTATGTATGTATGTATGTATGTGACTAGCATCCGTTATTTCAAACGCTCTACGTATCAAGCAGCTTACTTGCAAAGGGCAGGGTAAAGACGATACAGTCATGAATATGGCGAAATCAGAAGGATTTGAGATCTTTAAAAGCCGGATTCATCATATTTAATTTTCATCAACGTGCTGACAGTAGGCATATTTACAAAATGCCCGAGTTCCGGTTCGGATTCAAGAGGAAATGCTGATCTTGTTGACCGAGAGAGCGTGGCGAGCGATGTCCGAAGGGACCGACTGAATTTGTAGTTTGAGTGGCTTTTTTTTTTAATAATAATAAATTTTATTCAGAGAGTGTTGTCGAAGGTTTATAAAGTCCTTGTGTGACTGCAAATTCGGTCTTAATTTTGCAATCAGGAAAAAGAAAAAAAATACACACATAAATTAAATCACACAGTATGGGGAAAATATAATCAGTTAGGGAGACAATAAACAATAAATAAAACAATTAAACTAGATATAGTTTCAATTAGTCGCTCTTTTATTTTATGTTTGACAGAAGTGTAGCGAGTTAAATCGAGCAGTTTTGATGGAATTAAATTGAAAATTGTTGGGGTATAGTGACCTTTATTTTTTGAGCCATGATTATTTTTGATCTGTGGAATCTTGAACCTTAATGTTTTATCGCCAAATAAACTCATTTTAAATTCATCTTTAATTTTGAAATCGCTGCAAAAGTCGTTACTTTGTATAACAATGCAGTCTCTCAATTTAGTTACATTTAAAATTCTGTGTTCCTTAAATAATTGCCTAGTAGATTTAGAGTTGTTAGGTTTTCTAAAAAGGACCCTTACAACTTTATTTTTTTTACCGTTTATAGCCTATCTATAAGGGTTGAAGATGCAAAATTTTACACTTCAATACCATATCTAAGATGACTGGTTACCAATGATCAAAGACGATTCGGTTTGTTCTTGTTATTCCATAGTGATTTAATTTTATGGAAAAATAGAATAATTTGTCTAAATTCAGTGATCAGAAGAATAAATAATGAACATGTTTCCAAAAATTGTCGACCCCAAGTCCAAGATACCTACTTTCAGTAACTTGCTTCACCTTGGCGTAGGTAAAAGTACAGTTTGAATAATTTAGACAGCTTTCTGTATGAATAAATAAATCATTAGTCAAAAACAAATAGTTTAAATTATTAAAATCTTTTTCTAGGTTAGATTCCGTAATTAGTTTATGAGGCTGGATAAACAGCGAAACAACATCGTCAGCAAAAAGTATTATTTCATGCAGTTCGGGATATTGTTTATGTTTGACTCTGTGTTTGGGAAACAATATATACAATTTTGTTCTAATTTGATTAAAATTTCGTAACTAGGGGCCTTTAGTGCATGTAATTCTACAGTTCGGAATTGTATTCCTACTTCATACAACTTCGGATATTTTTAGGAACGGTGGTAACGGAACCCAATCTATTAGGCTAGTGACCCAGAGCACTACGCGGGCTCTGTGGCATATTGTGGCAACGCATTTGCCACACCATGTTACAGTGAAATCTCCTTTAGAGTGAAGAATGCAGAAACTAATTACCAATTGTTATAAAAACCACTATGACTGCCGATTTTACACGTTTTGAAGAAAAGCGGTCGCGTCTCTATCATGTATACCTGTACCAAAATATCGCTCTTGGTGGCAACTAACGATGGATCGGTTTCGATAACCGAATCGCGGTTTTCAAGTTTTCATAAAAACCACCTGCCCCTTAAAAAAACAATCGTTTCAACGGTTTTTTGGAAGACTCACGTTGCGTGAGCGAGTGAGCGGATCTCAGCCAGCCTTGCTAGTAATGTTTTCATTGTCATAACTGGAGCCAATTTTTTGGAAACTATGCTTTTTTTGCCATTTTTGGAGAAAAACATGCCCTATTTTGCTTTCTGCACTGAAAATGCTGGTTGCAGCGAGGAGAAAGGGCCCATAGCCGTAAAAAGGCCAAAAGGAAATCTATAACGCCCAAGAAACGGGCCAAAAATGGTAAGAAAAAAAAAAAAGTGAGTGAGTGACAAGCTAAAAAAAAAAAAGGTTCCCTGAAAAATAAAGCCTCAGCGTGCCCCTTCCCTAAAAGTGGCCCCTGCCCTCTCGGATGTCTGTACACGTTGGAGCAACAGGACACTGCATATACCTCAATCAGCCTTGGGTTAGGCCTAGTTAATATTTCTATGGCGGCTAACAAGATGGCTGCACATGGTTCGCCAAGCCAGTGTTCCAGTCAGTGAGTATATAACGAAACAAAGTGCAGTTTAGATTTTTTCAGTAAAGTCACGAAGATTTATTATGATTTTTTGTTTCTTGCAGAATGAACCCAAGTTGCTATGTTTACTGAAGTTATCGTTTTAATGTTGTTGTGCTCCTCATAACGAAATGTTTTTGCGTTTTAATTATTGTTATTTTTGCATAATGCCCATTGAAGTATAGCTGTGCGTATTGAAGCTAATGTTTTAGTTAACCTTTATAACTTAAATAACACAGGCCTAATTGTTTTTCGTTTGTTAAATAGTAAGCTTACACGTATAGGTAAGAAACATTTTGAAGGTTTCTAAAAAAAACCGAAACCGAACGAGGTTTTGGCAAAAAACTGAAAACCGAACCGAAACTTGAAAACCGAAAACCGATCCATCCGTATGTGGCAAACTCTCCAGATGGGCTTGTAGACATCGGTGTTCGATTCTTTCGCAGAGTACTGGGCAGAAATCGTATATTTACGGCACAGAGAACTGAGACAGAAATCATATAGGTGACGTGGTTACGAAAAAATATTCAGAATTAAGTTTTACAACATAATGGAAAGCACAGGTCTTGTACCGTCTCTCATTAAGCCAACTTAATCTGATCTTTAGACCTAAATTATATGCCTAGTTCATAAAAACTTGTACATCACAGTTCTTAAGTGTTTGGAATCCTACACATTGCATTTTACGCAATTTACCAAACATTTCAAGTTCGTGTTCAGTTTTCTCTCAATAGGGGGCACCGTAAATAGTGCCCCCTATCAGTTAGTCTGACATTCAATTCCAAAAGGCAAGTTAATAGGTTTGCATCCGTACTTAAATGTCAGGCTGCCTGAGCGGGGAATTGAACCCAGTGCTTCCACTTAGAGAAATTTTTTCCCGTTTTTTAGGGGAAAAATTACCTTCACAGAGAAAAAGGGAAAAAACGGGGAAATTCTGAGTTTTATATCCAAGTTGCGATTTTTTTTAGTAATCCACGTTTTTCTATCCAGCCAGACCCACTTTCTCGAAACTTCCGTAAGCCGACAATCAAGCAGCATGAACAAATATTATCCCACGTAAATACTGCACGTGAGTGACAATTTGCAATGTAACAACTCACTACTTTAATTTTTTTGAAAAATTATACTAGAATGGCATGTTTTAAGCAGAAATGTCTTCTATTTTCATCTCACAATTTGTGGTGGCGTTCGAAAATTGCTGTTACAGTTCGACCGCTGTAAGGGGGAAAAAAAGTATTTTTTGTTGGCATAGGAAAAAAAGGGAAATTTTGTCATTACTCAGGGAAATTCTGTAAGTGAGAAGTACTGATTGAACCCACGACCATTGAAACCAAAGGACGAACTCTTGGTTTCAAAGGTCGTGGATTCAATTCCCCACTGAGGCAGTTTGATATTTAAACTCCAAAAGGCAACGTAAATAGGTTTGCATCTGTATTTATTTAACCAGAGACCATATGCGCAACTAAATCTGACGGAATCCTTCTTCAAATGCTTGCCCTTTCAATTGAGAGAGCAGTTAAACCGACAAGTAGCCAAATTGCCTTAAGGATCTAACTTATTCCTTCCGAAGTTTCACCCTGAAGTATCGATATCCGTTTACCATAGAAACCATCGAACACACGTATCATTATTAGGGCAGTGCACTAGAATAAACTTAACTTACCGCCCCTCCCCTTCCCGCAGTGAACTCGACCCGATTCCGTGACGGAAAAATATAAAGACAATGTTTACGATAAAAGTTGCAGAGCGTTGCGATGCGATGGGCTACGAGCAGACGCTACGCGAACCAACTAAATTACGGGGTTCAAAACACTGAAAACAAGGGGCCCCATTTAAACGGTTGTAGACGGGGTCGTAATGTTGACAATAACACCTTCACCGCGGTCATATGCCTTCCCATTTTATAGACAATTGATTTTGCTAAACGGTAAACCGAGAGCAGTTTAAGCCAAGGTTAAACAGGCATCAATTACGGGACAAATTATAGGCGGGATCGGTGGGGAAAGTTTAAGGATCTATATTTTATCAACAACGTATTAATTAAGGGTAAAATTATGGCCAGCTCTTTCCTGGTTGCCACAGCGATACAGAACGTGACGTCATACGCCCCGATATCGAACGCAAGCGCCTGGCGGCCAAAGCTGCAATTATTTTAAAAATTCATCCATGAATGATGGCCATACGGCCGGTGATAAATTTTCAGCTTGGCGGTGTTCATCGGTTAATAAAATTTTTAGGAGCTTGTGTCATTAGAATATAGAACGGTCCAAATTTTCTAAAGCTATTCTTATAAAGAATAGAGAAGACGACGACAATGTGGTCGGAATGAATGGCTTCAGGATTAAGGACTGGCCTTGTGTGAATACAGGGCCCTTTTCCTTGTGATTTATTCTTTATTTATGGCCTAAAGATGATTTTTGCACCAAAGTAAAATCTCTAAAACTTTTACGGTTCTCGTTAGGGTTCTAAACCATAGCGAACTCAAGTTGACAATGTCGAAGAAGCATAAACAGTAACGTTATACATGGAACCACGATTAAAAAGTTCGATTAGAAAACCATCCTTTTTTGTTGAGGGCAAAACGAAATTGTATTTCAGGTAGTTGTTTCAATTTCGTACGAGCTGTAGTAATTGTGTACTGCTGGAGCTACTGGTCTTACATCCGCGCCTCCCTACTATAAGACTTATTTTATCGGTACCAACTACCTCGAAAAAGTCTTAAAATTACCACCAAAATCAGAAATTTTTAAATTGTGGAAGATGGCATAAACAAATAATACTCTAGATGTCATTGAATTAGTCTATGGTAAAAATATGTTACCACTTCATCCTGTTATATCAGCAGGAAGAGTCGCCATGGTGATATGGTTGTGTTTCTAAACTAGAGGCAGGTGAGAAAAATTGTTTAACTCGAGACAACTGAACCAAAAACCTCCCATGGAGATGAAATCTTGCTGAACCAAGAGAAGCAAGCTCAGATTTCTCTCACTTCCTGATCCAATGGCTACAAAAACCGGAAGTAGCCGAAATGGCAGTGTTTCTAAATTGTAGTGAAGTGAGATTAGGAAAATGTCTAAGCTTAGAAACAAAATCCAATCAAACAGATATTAATAAGCATCTGAATGTTGTCACTAACATTTCTCTCACTGAAAATAGATGTGGTAGCGATTATTGCTAATTTTTCTTCTCTTTAGAATACAGAGAGATAGTGTCGTTTCTAAATTGATCGGTTTTGGTGACGTTGTGGGGCATGGCTAAGCGGAATACGTCTCACTCTTCCCTATAGTTTAGAAACACGACCTGTGCCAGCGATATGGTTATGAACTGCACGGATGGGAGAAGAATAGCTTGAGACGTTCAATTGTTGGGCCAGTCCACTCACACCTACGTGTTGGAGCTATAGCAGAGTTATTTCCGGTTGAAACGAATCACAGGTGAAATTACCCAAGATGGCACAGTTAATGACGTCACTGCTTCAAAACCAACACAAAGCGAAAGCGAAAGCCAAGCAGACGCTGATGCCCGTCTGTTGACATGGTACAACAAAATTAGCGTATTTTCATTCGCATTGTCGATTGGGTTTAGATAGCTTAATTCTTTCTAAAGCAGTTGAAACCTTTGGAACGTGTCAGGATATCCTTTTATTCATTGGTTTATTAGTCCAGCGTTGTATCGAAGCATCCAATCAAGAAAACCATTGTTTGGCGGCCATGTTGAATCTGAATGACGTAACGTTTCTGATCCAGCAAAATCAATAGCCTCGGGATCCAAAAATCAGAAAAAAATGGGGCAAACCACGCTGATGACGTCTTTAGCGCTCAAGTTAAAGAAAAAATGGTCGGTGCGTCTCGCGAAAATTTCGCACTGTTTCACGCCCTTTTGTTGAAATAAAAAAAGAAGCCAATAATCATGTCCACGTATATCAATTGACGACGTTTCGGTGATATACAGCAACCCGTTATTAAGTGCATAAGTTAGCTATCATGCTTTGTTACATAAATACATTCAAATACAGCAACATGTCAAAGTAAAGCATAGCCCCAGGCAATGAAAAAATTGAAAGTTAAAAGTTTGAAAACAAGAGGAACCAAATTTAACTGGTAAAACAGCAAAATTGATGGCAAACCATCCTTGTCCTGTAAATGCAGGAACGAACTGATGTGATTCAGCGATTTTTTTTCGTTATATCCTAAACTTGTTGCCAGGAATGGTGAACGCCAACACACCACAAGTCAAAGAATATACGGCAGAAAATCATCAAATTACATCACTTCTTTCCTGCATTTGCAGGGCGAAGGGCATGGTTCCCATCTATTTTGCAGTTTTGCCAGTAAAAATTTGGTTCTCTCGTTTTAAACTTTAAACTTTTAATTTGTTTTATTGCCTTTCACTATGCTCTTTTTTGGCGTGTTGCTGGTATTTAATGTATTTATCTGACTAAGCTTGGTTGCTGACTTATGGACTGGATAGCGGGGTGCTGTATATCACCGAGAGGTCGTCATATTCTTATACTATGTGCAGTTGATTGGCGTCTTTTTTTTTAATTTAAACAGTTGATTGTGCTACTCTCTCGTCTCTCTTGCCCTATTGCTTAGCACTAAGTGGGACGACCCTACATACGTTATACACAGGGTGTAACTGAAAGGTTTGGCTAAACTTCCAGGGTGTAGTCCGTGATCAAATATAAGATTAAAATGTCCTATGAACATGGGTCCGGAAATGCACCCGTTTTTAGTTACAGCCCCCCCCCCCACCCAAGGTTAGGGGTAAAACGTTGAAATTTATCCATAACTTCCCACCTAATCTTTCCAAACCGCTACAATTGGCACATCCTTCTTGTAATTTCGTTATTTCATAGTGTAAATGTTAATTTTATGTTCCACAACTTTGTGGATGGGGCTGTAAAGAGGTAGGCGGATGAAGCGGGGCAAGATGGTTGAGGGGGAGGTGTACACTTCTTCAGTAGCTTTACTGAAACAAACGTTGCGTCACCATGCAGAACACCAGAAATTCCCATTTGGTGTTGTCTTCATTTTAGAAGAGAGAAATTTGTGCTTTTTGTGATTATAAAAGGTGCCCGATTTGTCCCCATGCGACCCAACACTGGAGTTACGTAATTTGAAGAGGGAGCCTCTCCGTGGCCTTTTGTTTTGTTTGTTTTGATGTGTACTAGGAACCGTCATTAAGGTTTGGCCAAACCTTTTAGTTACCGGTAGTAATTGGCGATGTAACGTTTGTTTCAGTAACGACCATAGAATCGCAACGTTTTGAGACCTCGTAAAATAACAATAACTTAAAGCACTGTGATTGCAAGAAGGGTGTACTAACCTGTATTGATTTGAAAGGATTAAGTGCAAAGTTATGAAAGATTTCACCTTTTACCCTTAACGTTGTTTTTTTTTTTTGGGGGGGGGGGTGTAACTAAAGACGGGTGCAATTCTGGACCCGTGTTCATACGACTTTTAGTTTTCTTTTTGATCATGAACTACACCCTGGAAGTTTGGCCAGATATTTCAGTGACACCCTGTACAGTACGTCAAATCCATGGTCCCTGACAGCAGCCATTTGCCTTGGTAACGGATCCAGAGGACTTTTAAGGCCATCAGTTTGGTCGACTTAACAATAATTGTCACTCACAACCGCCTCCTCCTCCCCCCTCCCCCCCCGGTAAGGGTTTGCGTATCAATCGTCGTGAAGTAAGTCTTCAAACTCCGCGAAAGTCTGCTGCCAAATTGAAACAGCTATGGTAGCACTGCTTCAGAAAGCAGAAAGCCAGGCGGAACATTTTTTTTCCCCGTCTAACAAACATCCAGCGATATCGGCAATCCCCAGTAATAATCGAAGCCATCGGTTCTAACATGACCAGCCTAACATGCTCGTTCTCCCTGCGACATGACCAGCAGCACGAATTTCTTCATTCGACCACCATTTACAACTGGCCCCTCACATATTACGTCATAAAGAAAGGGTCTTTGGTCCACCTAAGACGACCTTCGCGGCTGGAAATCGATCTTAGCCCCCAGGCCAAAAAAAAAAAAAAAAGGGGTCTGCTTGGACACGGGGCTAGGTTAGGTGCAATTTCGCTTTCCCATATTGGCAAAGTCCATCTCTTTCTGGCCCAGACCCCCGTTGACACTATTTTGAAGCATATCGCCAACCCACAGAACGTCAAAGCCACATCGACAGACTTGGTCCTTCGTTTGACCAAGGCCGCAGGGGGAATTTGAATCTATATTTGGCCCGACGGAGGGAAATTGGTGACGTTGCTGTTGAAGGGTCGGAGAAAGGGTGGAGGGGGTGGGGTGGAGGGAGGGTGGAGGTGGAAGAGGAGTGGAAATGATACTGGATGTGAACTTGGGAGCTCAAACACGAATTTCTTAAACTCACCCATACTTTTTTTTTTTGTCGAATTGGCAAATCGTAAAACACGAGCAGTCTTCGTTTATTAAACTATCCTTGCCCCGGAACATTGCACCATCTTTCCTTGCGTGTTTTGAGTTCCAACAAAAAATTCCGAGATACTCAATAACACAAAGACGTTACCTCAATATGCCTGTTGTAATGGCACAACTGAATCGCGTATTTATTAAAGCAAAATGCAAAACCATGATGAAATACATTTTTTTTTATCGTAAATCCAATTTTGGAACGTATATTATCGATATCTAGGTTGGGGAAAGTCTCCTCCGGGCAAACATATCCAGACGATCCACAGTTCCGCGTGAGTCCTGTGAGCGGAGTTAAGGCCTCTCCAGACAGAAGACAATTTCGTGCGAAGCTATGCGTTACTACGTGCGTATAAGGTCAATATTGCTGCAATCGTGTGGTTAGTGTACGTTTACGGACTAATATTGACGTCTTTGATACACCATCTTGCGTAGCCGTGCAGCCGCGAGCTGCCAGTCTGGTTAGGGATTTACGGCGCGTTTACGCAACGACTCGCATATTGAATTTAATCGCAATGGCATCGGAATCGTTGCCATGGTAACTACGCTAGCTGAATTCGTTTGAGTAAATGCCAATTTACAATCTTGTAGTTTGTGACAGTAAGATAAACAATTTTCCCAGTCGCTTCTGAACTCGTATTCTTGACTGTTTTCGTTGCGACCCGGCAGAGCTAAAACCGCCACCATGCTGTAATTTCGGATGTCTTCCAGCTACGAGAAAGCAAAGGCGAGTCGTAGCCTAGATGCGCCCTTATTTCCAATGAAAAAAAACACGTTAGATGTACAAATTGTGCACTATACCACGAGCCACAGCTGTTTGGCGTGATGTCATCATGAGTTAGCCAATGACGAACGAGAATAGCGGATCTTTGGCTGTCTGAGTGGACGAGTCGAGTCACGTGATATGCGCGTCACAGCAAATAGCCGTGACGCATGGTTTAATTCACTAAATTCAGTTTTGAAACCTAAAAAAAAAAAACATGAAAAATGCCAACAACGCGTTTGCGAACCAACAACTGATGACACACTTATGCAAGGGGGAGTTTCGAACCATATGTGCAACAAACGGCCCATGGTTTGAAAAAAACGTGATAACAAAAAAATCATCATTTCATCCTTTTAAAGATCTTACTTTTTTTAAAAACCTTTGCAACACCATTTAGTCAACGAAGCAAACAGTCTGCATTAAATACTGTTCTTGTGACAGTGCAAGATGGGGGGGGGGGGGAAGAAAGCCTGTTCAACCTTTTTTTCAGTGATGACCTAAAGGTCACGAACAAACACAAGGAAGGAAAACTTCATGGCTTCCCCGCCAGTAATAATGAGCGCAATACATTAGGAATAAATTGTGGAGCGATATATAACTTCCCTGTACAGGCCCACGCTTCACTCCCTCCCTGACGCCCCTTGTTGTGTATTGGCCACTCTCACTTTAACGGCGCATCCTAGGATTTTTTCCGACAAGACGTAGCAACGCTTCAGGCGACAGCCTTTAGAAACAGCATTTGTTCAGCTGTCCTTTCTGACGCAAATTGCTTGCACAGCACGGCACCTCTCGTTTTCTATCAACTGCCCAATGTGTGGGAAGCACCATTCCCAGAAAAATGCATTCGGTCGGTAGACTAAAGTATTTGTATTTATTTGTTTAATTTACTAATTCAGGTATAAAGCTTTTATTACAGTGGTTAGCTGCATTTATTTTCAACCGCAGTACACCAACAAAACCAGTAACTAAAAAAATGCAAAGACAGCGAAACAAAACGGGGGATCGAGTAACTAGTACGAAGTGCAACTTGTCGATAACCTTTGATGGATTTCAGGTTGGCCAATTATTTATTTACGTGAGCCTAGAGCGGAAGAGTGTGAGTAAAATCGAAAGTGAGACACCTTCAGGTGCTTGTTTAATTAAAATAAAACTGCTTCGCAGTTCTGTCTGCTCGGATTTCCGGATTCGATTTAAAATTTAGACGAATTTTGAAAGGATTCTCCTGTTTTCGCAGCTCTTAAGACTTTTAAAGTTTCTGCATTATTCATATCAACTTAACGTTCATTGCGCGTACGATTCATTTCACGGCGTGCAAATAAAGTGAATGGAATTTTATGAAGGCACATTTACAGCGTAAAACTATGCGGATATTGAAAAAAAAAATTCGGGAACGCCCAACAAGAGCCAAAGTCCTCGTGAGGTGCATTGTTTCCAAAATTATTTATTTTTTAATAATGTAAGGAATGCATATCTAGACACACGCTAGTGTGTCGCCGCCAAGTAACACTAGATCGTCCGATTGTAGACATCCGATTGTTAAAAAATGATTGTTGATGAAAAAAAGGCGGCCGCACTAGCAGACTGTGTCTTACTGAAACCAACTTATACATGATTTCAGCATACTGGTGTAAATTCCCCATGCGGTAGAAATCTTTGCAAATCGTTTGAATCAGGTGTCTTGGGTCTAGTAATAAAGAAAACCTCAACACGAAAATGTGGAACGTGTTCTTTATGGAGGAAAAGTGCCTTCAATAACGATGAGTGTTACTGGTAACTAGCTAATCACCAGGCTCCCATGGTAATTTCATAGGATATAAAGACACCTCTACTGCTCATTAGGGAAAGTTGCCAGATCTATATTTCGGCAGACAGGTGGTTTACTAAGAGACAGAATATCTTTATCTTTCACTGCAAATGTTTGGTCGTTTTTTTTTTTTTTTGTTACGGTACACGAATTCAAACTGAATTATCTGCCCTACGTCGATAAAAGGAACATTTTGTTGGAAAGAAGATTAAGAAACAAAATGCACATCGCCAGCACATGTGGGACCGTGTTCTTTATGGAGAAAAAGTGTCCTCAATAACGTGATGCAGACATTTTATTTTATGTAGACTTACTGTTCTTGCAGTCCAGTGTAAGTGGCGAGTAATTTTCAACAGCTGGTGAGTTGATTAGTTTTGGTAATCTTCGTCTGCCACCAGAATATTAGAACTGTATGAACATTTACCATTCCATGAGTTTGTTGTATGTGTTCATGATTGAATGATTAACGTTTACCTCGGGAGGGCCAAGTGAAGGGGGATGCGCTGATTGAGTGAGCAAAGCGAACGAAAATCAGCGTTTGTTACCCAGTGCGCTTAAAAATCGGGTTAAATAAACTTAAACATGTGAAACATGGGCATACAATAAGGCAAACCGTGTCCATTTGGCTGGTGTAACAGCTAATTGGGCAATGGCAAACGTACAAATTATGAATTAGAAAATGTATAGACACTCCAGACAAAATCGGTAGAGGTGACTATTAGACTGTGGAATTCTTTGTATTCACAGGCCTATGAAAGTTGTGATATTCACCCAAAACCAAAACTGGTATAAGAGCAGCCGCCAAGTTTCCAAAAAGGGTCGGCCTTTCAAAGTAGTGATATCATTCAACCAGGTTAATCGTGTTAGCCAAGTAATCGCACCTAATAATACTTTGGACGTTAAATGAAAACTTGAAGATTGCTACCGCCTGTAGCAATGTTCTAGTTTTCATAACTTTCGAACTATTAGTAGGTGCGATTAACTTGGCTAACAGGATTAACCTTGGCAGCCTTTCCCTGGTTGTATGATATCACTACTTTGAAAGGCCGACCAACTTTTTGGAAACTTGGCGGCTTCTCTTATACCAGTTTTGGTTTTGGGTGGATTAGCACTAACAACGCATGTCAGCATGTCCATGCCCTTCACAACATCAACACGCGCAACATGAATAATGCCCCATGGTCTACAAAACATTTTTAGAAAGTGGGTTTAAAAGACTATTCAAGGGGTGCCAATAGAAATAACGTCAGCACGTTATAAAAACTTCCATGATGGGGTTGGGTCTAGGACCTTCCCCTACTGTTTTTCGAAATTTTGACTGCTGAAAGTCACTATTTTTAGGTCCAAAAACGACTTTTTTCCCCAGTTTGGTCTATGTTATTTTTTTCACCACCCCTTGAAGGACATAAAAACTTGATGACCCCTCACTAGAGAGGGTCCACAAATTCCATGCCTCCTCCCCCATTTTCCTCCAGGCCTCCCCCCCCCCCACTTCCCCCTCCTCCTAAGAAAAATAACCGGTCCCTTACACATTCTCTGAACTTTCCCATGATAGGTATTGTCTCTTGGTAAAGGAAGCTACCATTGGACTGAGGTACGAAATAGCTTGATTTGAACCTTATTTTCTGTTGCTCAAAGGCCACCACTTCGGAAGGATTCATAAATACGTTTAAGGCATGGAAAGGGTAAAAAGTCAATTTTTTTTGGAGTGATGAAAGATACATCACTAAGCCTAGTTACTTAATGTGCCGTACGCCTAAAACTCTTTCAGTCAAAAACACTTATACAGATCGTTTCTATGCTTCAAGGTGCTTACGGTAACCACCAAGAATGAAAAGGGAGCCAAAGTCCAGGAACGGATGTTTGTTGTTAAAAGTTAAACCTTGTTACTGACAGGGGTTTACACGATTAGATTAGATTCCCGGTCCCTAACGAGGAATCGATGCTACCGGTCTAAACGAAATTGCTGGAATGGAATCCCTTTGTCAAGGCGGACATGTAGCTTAAATTTTACAACAGTGAGTGTGCACGCTCTCAATTACGATTACATAATGCAATAAAACACGTAATCGGTTACTATGAACGTTATTCACTCTGTATTTAACTCGCTATTAACAAAACAACCACACCAGTAACGGGACAGAGTGGGTATTAACCGCAGCAGAGGTCATGAAAGCTGCATCGTCATCACCACCGGCTATAATAATTGGCTGGCCCATGTAGCAACTGGGGCAGATGACCTTTGTGTGAGGGTGCAGATGAGCAGACTGCCCCATAACGACGAAGCGGCCGAAAGATTACGGATATGACGAGTGACTTCCGTAATATTCCGTCGCACCAGGTCCTAGGCTCAAAATAAATTAATAAGAGCCTTTGCAGGGAAGATTTTAAATGGGGATTTTCATATTTTTTTCATTTGTTGGATTTTTGCACCATTACAGGGCTCTGAGTCGATGGTTGTTGTACTTCTTTTTATGTAATGTCACTTGTCAAAGTAGTAGGGTCTGCTGGGAAGCAACGAACAATTAAAAGGATATACCTTCTCACTACATTCGAGCATCATGCGCGAAATAGCTTTTGCAACATTTACATTTTGAGTGAATGTAGCAAAACCGTTTTCTCATCAGGGAAAAACTAGGAAAGGAAACACCTTTGCAACATTTTCACGCGTCTGAAGTAATGTTGCAAATCTAAGCCGTGCATGAAAGTCAACCGGAAGGAATCTACCATCAGGGTTAATCTGAGACTAAATAAAAATGTCAGGATAACATCATGGTTGAATATGCTGTAAATAAGTGTTGCTAAGACTTTGTTCTGAATTGGCAGTTTTCGATGAAGAGTTACCGATCCAGATCACCGATTAAAATCGACAACTTCTGGCAACAATGATCTAAGTTCACAAGCCAAAATTTATTTATTTATTTATTTGTTAACTACAAGAGCCTAAAGACCTTGCGTCATTCGCTCTAAAAGATCTAAAACTACTTAATCCTAATTCTGTTCACCACCTCAAACCTCCAGTGAGCACAAACCAACCCACACTAAAGATCTGCCTACACCACTGACAAAAAGACAACACTCTCAGCTCGACCCAACATCAATAGTAACCCACAACACATATCACTATTGTCACCTCCATCGATACAACTTCCACATTAACCCCCTACTGTGGGAACCTCGTCCACTCCATCAAGAAGCACAGGCAATGATGGCTTGACTGGGGGGGGGGGGTTCTGCCAGGACTCCTGGTCTCCTTTCCACACCTCCTGTGGCCGAAGAGCAGTGTGCAATCGGATCACCCACGCCTGCAATCGCACTCTCCTCCTGAGCTTTGTCCCCTTCATTCACAACTGGTCTACTGGTGTCCACCACTTTCATTTTGTGCGCACAAGGGGAGGTGGCCAGTCTGGGGCGCTTCTTGGACCTCTTTCCTTTCCCCTGCACTGACCACCCCTCTTGGCTCTGACCATGCTCTGACTCTTCTTGCTGCGACACCACTTTGGGGACTGGATTCTCACTGTTAATACTACGATCTTTCCGGGTGGAAACTGCTCCTGGCATGACTCCGACTCCACTTGCATCACCCTCTTTATCTCGTTGGACCACACACCCTTTGCACCACCCCGAAGATCCTCACAGAGGATGTCAGTCGGCACCACCACTAGACACCGTACACAATTCTGGCAAAATCTGCGAACATGCCCACGCAAATAGCACTTTAAGCAGCGTGGAACCCTGTCCGCAATAGCCCCCCTTCACTCCTATGGTGTCGTCCAAAAGCAGAGTCCTTCAGCGTCTAAATGAATACCAGTACTACAATGCCGTAGACCCTCCACGGTGTGGTACTCAAATTCGTGGCTAACCATGGCACCATAGTTCACCAACGCATTGCTGACTTCTGCAGAGGTCTCCAGAGGCAACCAAAGCAGCCAGACATGCACCAATCTCTCGTGCAGGTCAAAGATTCCTCCCCTAAATCCGTTCAGGTCAACCGATTCGGCCTTCTTCACAGCCTCCTTTGCTTCAACCGTGGCGAATGTGACCTGAAAAACATGATTGGCCCCGCCTGATCGATCGTTATTCAGAAGCATGCATCTATGACTGTTACAAACATGTCCATAAAATTGTGGCAAATTGCGTTTAAACTCAAAAAAACTTCTATCACAACGAATTTCTTAGGCTTGTTGACATACTCTCAGAAAATCCTCTGCATCCGTTAAAAATATTATACACTTAAGATAAGTAATTTTATTAAAATATTTATAAGGAAGCCAGTGTTTAATTATAATTAAACAAGTAAATACGGATGCAAACCTATTTACGTTACCTTTTGGACTTATAGTTAATTATAGTAAATGAAATCCACCTTGTCTCCGTCTTGAAATTTCCTCCGATTCGGGGAAAAAAATATTAAGTAAAAAGGAAAGCTCGAATCATAGCCGTGTTTGACATTTTCAACTTTTACATGATTAGAAAGAAAATTTATGATTCACAACACCCGCCCTGCGCGGTATGACTCAAATAAAGAAAAACCAAGTTTTCGCAGATTGCTGATGGTTCCTTATAGCGTTATAACCTCGACTCGGCTACAAATTTGCCAAAATGACACCTTTGATTATTGACAGAATTGACCCTCCCCCCCATCCCTCCTCCGAACTGTCTGAATTCACTGAACCTTGGAACCATCCATGGCCTTACCAGTTAGAGAATAGAAACGTTGCAGGAAAGCCATCTCCTCTACGCGGGCGGTGTTTTCCTTATCAGATATGGGTGCAGACAGAAATTACCTCCGGGGCAGATATTTTCTTTTATTATTATTATTATTTGTACCCTTTACCTGTGCCGCATGTAAAGGGGGAGGGGGGGGGTTGCAAAGGGCACAAGACACACCAACCCAGGAAGCAAGGGAACCCAAAGTTCACAGCAGGTGGCACACATTTTTACATGGGCCACAACCATGAGTCAAAATTGTTTAGTTTTGGAAGGACCTAAATCTTGCCCTTGCCCCCCCCCCCCCCCTACTTTGAAAAGGGCTAGCTGCGGCACTGCCCTGTACTAGAATGTCTGGTTTAATTTGTACGGTAATAAGTGTCGTGGGATATTGCATACTTTTAGGGAGACAATCACCGAGGACAATCACCGATAGTTTTGAGGAATATAGTTCTTTAAAAATGACATATAATGGCTTTTTAATGTGTTGAGAAAGTTGTATGTTTTATTTTTTTAATGTTTTGATTTACGAGTATCAAAGCAAGTGCCAACTCACCTTATGCGCGACGCACGAACGCAAGCTGTCAATAATTAGCCATTTTTAAAAATCGTAGGTTGGGTTCGTACAATAGCTAAGAAAACTGGAAAAGTATGGAATTTCGTTAGACATCTTTCCAGGCCTTGAAAAGTATGGAATTGTGACAAATTTTCAATTTCAGGCTGGGTAAGTCTGAAATGTACTGAGAGTAAAGTTTAAGGAATAATATTTGGAACTTATTAAAAAAAAATATAGATATACAGTGGTGGTCCAAAAGTCCGTTGCACCCCACTAACAGCCCTACAGAACTGGAATTAGGCAGTTGATTCATGGGACTTTGGTTTGTCCCTAAGATGGGGGCCACCCACTGAGCTTGTGTTGGGGCGCCCAGCCCCCCCTCTACCCCCAGATATAAAATTTAGCTTTTTTCCTGTAAGAAATAGACGTTCGGTTGCAATTGGGGAAATATGCGAATGGCCCAGACGACGTGATAGCCGAAAACGGAATGCTAATGTGATAAACGGGATGCATTTTATTACATCTTCCATGTAGCCCCCCCACGCCCACATGACTGCTTCCCGTACAGTTTCTTGCACCGTACAGGGAAGCCTCATGTGGGCGTGGGGGTTACATTGAAGATGTAATAAAACGCATCCCGTTTATCCAATAAGCATGCCGTTTTCGGCTATCGCGTTGTCTGGACCATGCGCATATTTCCCCAATTGCAACCGAACGTCTATTTCTCACAGGAAAAAAAGTAAAATTTTTGTCTGGGGGTTGAGGGGGGGGGGGGGCAGGGAGCCGTAACGCAGGCTCAGTGGGTGGCCCTATCTTAGGGACAAACCAAAGTCCTACGAGTCAGGTGCCTAACTCCAATTCTGTAGGGCTTTTGGTGGGGTGCAACGGACTTTTCGACCACCTTATATATATACATATATATGTTCTCTTCATTGACTAGAAAAGAGTTCATTAACGAAAATAGTGTTGGCCTAGATAGTGCCAGTTAAAGACAAAATTACACTGAACTACACTAGTTTTTCCCTTAGATGTCCGACAATGTTGGCACCTCACTTCCACGATTTCTACGATTTTGTTATTGATTTCTTGGTTGTAACAATAATAATAATAATAATAATAATAATAATAATAATAATAATTTATTACATGAGACAAGCACGGAGTTCTTGTGGAACTTGTAACGGCAGCAATACACAAATACATGAAAAAATAAATAAATAAAATAAATAAGATATATACTATAAGTTAATTAATTTCTTACATAGTTTTTTTTTAACAATACTACATAATATAATTAACTGCTCAAATTCATTTTTAGTTTTAAGTAGTTCCTATAAGATTATTTACAACTAATCTTTTAAATTGTTACATTTGGTTATTAAGTAAAAAAAAAATGTTAAATTCTGGTTTAAAAGTTTCTGGATAATTTAATAAGTCCCGTGTTAAACGGTGTAATATCAACTTTGTATAGTAATTTTTATTTATTAATTCATATTTGTTTACCCATCTTGGTAACTCCTGACGTCTAAGCGTTTACCCTTAATCTTCGATGTTTTTCAACATAGTATATATTTTATATTTGTTCTCAAAACAATTCTTCGTAATAATAATAATAATAATAAGCCTAATAATAGAATAACAATAAATTTAGCGTCAAGCGTTATCGTATGGCATGCAAAATTGAATACTGAGCCCATATACAAATGGTGTGGGAAATGAAACTTCTGACATTGGAAAAAGCTGGAAAAGCCTGGAATTTGGTTTAAGTAGGGACGTACGAACCAGCGTAAAGCATCCGTCCAACATAGATGCCTCCTTCCTCTTGTTAATTGCACCACTTCCCGTCAGGCGGAAGGTACTCTCACCCCACTCCCCCCACCCCCATCCTATTTCTGGTCTTCAAGTTGGCACTCAACTCGGCGTCTACTTCCGAGTGTGTTGCCTTATCTTGCCAAACCGAATCAGCACTTTTCTCACGATTTGCCGACTTCCGGTCTCAAACTGGACAGTCCAATAAAACTCAGTGCAAAAATTGCGATTTGGACCTCGCCCTGTAGCAACACAAGCTTAAAGTGGCATACCTTCCTGACTAAATTCCTATAAATGCCTCTTGATACTGCCCCTTTAAGTACGGTCACACGGACTTACTAACCAACCGTAAATCAATTCGTTGCTAAAAATCCATTTTTTAAACGTGACGTGTAGTAGATTTCCCGTTGAATATTGGGTAGTTTTCTTCGGGCATCCTGCTCGTGTTTACCGTTTGGCACGATTAGATGTTGGAGCTACTTTCGTGACGTACCATCGTTTCTCGTTCATGACGACACATTTTGGTGTTCATGCTGCCACGTGATCCTTGTTTCACTGATGTTTTATTATCGCACGCGGAACGCTGAGTCACGTGACGTTGTAGTACTACAACGCTGAATCTCGCAAAACGGGACGACGGCAACATACGCGGACTGAGAACTCCGCGTGGCAGTTAAGGGCAAGAAGGAATCTCCCTAGAAGGAGACAGATTGCAAATTACAAATGGATTTCATGTCATTACGAATTAAATTACTAACAAATTTTGCAGACGGTAATGAAATGGGTAGAATTCCGATCGATACCTCCCCCCCCCCCCCCCCGAATCGAGCTTCAATGTTTCTAGGCTATGCAATCCGCGTAACCCCTTAACCCCTTATTTACCAGGCACTTACTAATTAACTACAAAATTTATTAAAATCACGACACTCCTTTTCTGATCTTGTTATAGTACATAGCGGCACAGCGGTCAATGTATGCACACCTGGCGATATCG
>JAHWFP010114651.1:113864-125238 GCA_023313725.1 Lithobius niger | reverse complement strand
CCCCCACCTCCAAAAGATTGCCCTCCGTGTAGCTAGAATTCCATTCCGTAGCTTCTGCTGGAGCTAGGTAGCTTCGCACACTAGCCCGTAGGTCTGGAAGGGATTCTGTTCCAGCTATACTGACCAAGTTCTGATTGGCTTAGATATAAACCTTTTGGTGTCCACAAAAAAAAAAAAATATATATATATATATATATAAATAAGATACAAATCGCTGGAAATTATACTAAGGAAAATCGGAAACAAGCCAACAGCGAAAAACATACACTAGAAATAACGTAGTTCAGTAAGCCACCTTTATGCACTTACGTTTCGTCGGAGTGGCATGACCCGGATTCGGACCAGCTACCCAGTTCGCCCCCAGATCACTTGCATAGCGCCTTAGTCGCTATGGCCACATCCTCAACTGGCTTATGTGGTACGATATCGCCAGGTGTGCATACATTGACCGCTGTGCCGCTATGTACTATAACAAGATCAGAAAAGGAGTGCCAGTTGAGGATGTGGCCATAGCGACTAAGGCGCTATACAAGTGATCTGGGGGCGAACTGGGTAGCTGGTTCGAATCCGGGTCATGCCACTCCGACGAAACGTAAGTGCATAAAGGTGGCTTACTGAACTACGTTATTTCTAGTGTATGTTTTTCGCTGTTGGCTTGTTTCCGATTTTCCTTTTCACAAAAAAAAAAGACAAGGCGGGTGAAAGTTCCTATAGGCGCACGCGAGTTTTGTGAGGGATTTTCAGGAACCATAGCAAAGGAAGCAAATGCAGCATATTGCTTAGCGTCCTTGTTTCAAAATCAAGAGAACGCCGGTTCGAATCTTATACGATAGACATATTTGGAACTTTGAAGAAATATTTCTGGAAGAGTTCATCCTTGTACTAAAGGTATGGGAAATGAAACTTCTGACATTGGAAAAAGCTGGAAAAGCCTGGAATTTGGTTTAAGTAGGGACGTACAAACCAGCGTAAAGCATCCGTGAATGAAAGTCTGCAGCGTCTAGTCCATCGAGTTCTCCCTAGTCCTTGCTCACAGCAAACAAAGGAATGCATAAAGCAATATCTTAACAACAATAAACAAGCCACGTGCCTCCCTGCTTATTGAGCACAAATTTGACACGTCCTCGTGTACCTGGGAGAAAGCTGTGAAAGTTAACGATATTACTGCCACTAGATGGCGCCACGGTATTTTTTTTAATATTCTGCCGTGGCGCCATCTAGTGGCAGTAATATCGTTAATCTTTACCGCTTGTACCCTGGTGCACGATGACGTACCACATTTTTACTCAATAATTAAGGAGGCACGTGGCTTGTTGTGTTGAAACATATTTCTTTGTGCAAACCTTTGCTTGCTGCGAGCAGGCGCTAGATGCTGCAAGATTCCATATGGTGACAACCCGCCTTTAAAGAGCAAGACGCTTTAATGATCACATTACAAACAGACCAGATATTGAGTGAAATTGTGCGTAAGGCAGTTAAAAATTCAGTGGGGTACCACGTTAGCTTGCTGACACCCAGCTTAATTTCCCGAAAAGGACAGAACGGAACCCTTAAAATGAAATTTGTTTAATTGATGTTAACGAGAATATCTTCCAAGTTTCCAGAATTTCACAAGCATATGCTCCGTAGCTTTTCTACGATTCCAAGAGATGTTTGCGAGGATATATTAAAATCGTCGTGTCAACATTCTTGTTATTCTTGCGTCCATTTTAACAGTATTAAGTAAGAAGCCTTCCATTTCATTAATATAATAATCTCTGAGGAGGGGGGGGGGGCGCGCAGGGGGGAGGGGGAGGTTGGGAGGAAAGGAGACTAAGTCCATTACAAACGGCATCGTCGTAACCTAATAATAAATATGCACTACCAAATCTCATTATGTTCTCCGCTTTGTGGAAAGACCAGCTTTGTTCCCAAGTCTGTCTACGTATGACAGAAACCTTCCAAAACCGCACGAAAATTAAGCGAAATATTCATGAGAAGACGTGAGTAGCAGACGTTAATAATCATAAGCTAGGAAGATAAAGTTGCCAAGCAAATTCACAAGGATCTGAGAAGTAGTCTTTGAGCCGATAGCAGTTAGCAGCTATAACTTAGGTGGATAATGTTTGCGTGATGTACTATGTTGAAGACAATCTGTTACAAATTTAAATGATTAACCAGCCCACGTCAATGGCTGCGCTCGAGGAGGTTCCTTATTGCTACACCTCTTTAAAGTGTAAATGTCATCCCATACTTGTAACTCCTGTACTCTGCATTGTCTAAGGGTTTTGTAGCGAGCGTTAACAGCTTCGGGTCATCTGCCCGACGAAGTCCCAAGGCCGTATGTCTGCATGTGTCTGCTGGATCGACAACAATTGTTGAGCAAAGCTGCGTGTGTTTACTGATAGTTACTGACAACAACCAACTATTAACTTACTTGCTCCTTGTTGGTCTTTTGCCGCCTAACCAAATTTGTCGATGGGCAATCCCGAAACGTTCGAGACTTCCACGAAAAAAAATGCGGGCAACAATCGATGACGTCATGTATTGTTGGGTGATTGCTGCCGATTGTTGAAAATGGTCATCTTTGGGTAATTTGGGGTATTTAGGACACAAATCAGGATTTAAGAATAAGCCTAACAGAAGTTCGCAGAAATTTTCTTTCTTCCGAACCCTTTCGCCAATTTTTTACGCCAATATTTCGAGAGGAGTAACTAAACACACATATAAATAAATAAACACACTGAAGGATTTTAATGATGTAGGATCCTATGTGAAGTAAAAATTCGAATTGCAAAGTAGGTGTGACTAGGATTTGTGTGGTTATTAAGCTGTATTAAGCATGAAACTGTTATACAGTGACAATATTGCATAATATTGGATTTAGGGTTTGACCACATGTAAGGATTGTAACAGGCAGGTACAGGTAATACACCGGACGCGTGAGGCCAACACTCCGCAGTGCCTCTTGCTGTTACGTGCACAGCCGCGTGCCCCACTGCTTAGCCAGGTAGAACCGTTTACTGCACACGGCTCGTACCGTTGCGTAATTTTTCCGCCCTCATCAGTCTTTCTGTCACCCCTCCCCCCACCCCTGGTGAAGGGTACGCACTGGCCTGACTTTGCTCCAGAGATTCACATAGCTTGCGTAAATAACAGACACAGTCGTGTTAAAACGTTTGAAATTTCCAAATTACCAATTAAAAGGACACAAATTCTCGATGTTATTTCTGTCCCCACGTGTAAACAGCATTTGCAACGTTTAGATGGGTAGCGAAACCATCTCACACAAAGGAAAACACGGGGGGGGGGGGGGGGGGGGGGGGCGCCGGGTCTTTAAACATATTTTGAGGGCCTTCTGAACCTTTTTTTGTAGACTTTTTTTTCCACGCACCCAACTAGGACTCACTACTGAATTCTGAAATCGTGAATGAAACCTTGAGACAGACGTGAATAGTCTACCAGCTAACGTTGTCATTGTACTAACTCTTCGTATGTTTGGGTCTATTTCTTTTTTTTTAATTCTCCCCCCACCCCCACCCTTTACTCCTCGTCTATGGGCCTGGCGACATTTACTGACCATTTACTATAACTAGGAAACAGGTTTTGTGCCTATTGTAGGCGGAGCGAACAGACCTTTTTCTTAAATTTATATTTGGTGTTTATTTTAATGACTGTACCATATGTATTAAAGCTCTTTAAAAATCTGGTAGAAATGCTCACTCGGCTAAGTTTGGGATACGTATCATATTTATAACGCCAGTAATTCTGACGTTGTTTACAAATTAATCGTCGCTGCTGTATACTTAAGTTTTATATGTATCGCTTCACCGTTAATTTTTGTAAAGTAATCACTGGAATCGTTCAGTTTCATTTTGTCCTTTAATACCGGTTATTTATATTTTCATGCCCTATTATGAACTTTTATTTAACTGAGAAACGGAAAGGCCGTCCGCAACACTTGTCTTTATTTCAGCAGAGCACTCGTTGATATTTACGGTCACCCTTCACGTTAGTTAGGTTCTCCTAAATAACAACGCACGTCCGCAGACACGCACCAGACGCACCAGACACACCATGCGCACTAGACGCATGTCCTTAAAACACACCAGACGCACGTCCTTAGACACGCACCAGCAATACGTCTCCGCAGACACGCACCAGCCACACGTCCACAGACGCGCACCAGACGCACGTTGACAGACACACACCAGCCACATGTCCGCAGACACGCACCAGCCGCACGTACGCAGACGCGCAAAAGACGCACGTCCACAGACACGCACCAAAAAACAAGTCCTCAGGCACGCAGCAGATGCACGTCCGCAGACACGCACTAGCCGCACGTCCGCAGACACGCACCAGACGCACGTCTGCAGACCCGCACCAAAAACACATCCGCAGACACGCATCAGCCGCACATCCACAGACACGCACCAGACGCACGTCCGCAGACACGCACCAGCTCATGTTCGCAGACACGCACCAGACGCACCAGAAGCACGTCTGCAGACAAGCACCAAAAAACACGTCCGCAGACATGCACCAGCCGTATGTCCGCAGACACGCACCAGACACACCATGCGCACCAGACGCATGTTCTTAAAACACACCAGACGCACGTCCTTAGACACGCACCAACAACACGTCCGCAGACACGCACCAACCACATGTCCGCAGACACGCACCTGATGCACGTTCGCAGACACGCACCAGCCACACGTCTGCAGACACGCACCAGCCACACGTCCGCAGACACGCAAAAGGCGCACGTCCACAGACACGAGCGAAAAAACAAGTCCTCAGACACGCACCAGACGCACGTCCGCAGGCACGCACCAGCCGCACGTCCGCAGACACGCACCAAAAAACACGTCCGCAGACATGCACCAGCCGTATGTCTGCACACACGCACCAGACGCACCAGACAAACCATGCGCACCAGACGCATGTCCTTAAAGCACACCAGATCCACGTCCTTAGACACGCACCAGCAACACGTCCGCAGACACGCACCAGATGTACGTTCGCAAACACGCACCAGCCACACGGCCGCAGACACGCACCAGCTGCAGGCCCGAGGACACACAGCAGACCCGCCAGGCCCGGTCCGGCTGGGTCAAGCAGAAAACCAAAATTGACAGAAACATTTGATTATTCTGGCTTTGAAGTGGATGTTCTGATAGAATTTTATAGAACCATTTGATTTGAAACTTATGTGGAATATGCCTGTTTTGCAATAAATATCAAAGGAACAAGGAGTGGCAGACCAGGGAACAAAGACCCACTCGGTGAACGTTTGCACTACAAAAAATGCATCCAGTAGTGGGTTTACGGTGAACGGCCCTGGTGGTCAAGGCCTGAAACGCCCCATTTTGTCTCCGAAAATCTGAGTTTTTTTTATTTTTGCTGTTTGATTCCGGCTGTTTATCTGCATTAAAAGGATTACGAAAAGCAAACATGTGATTAGCTACTGTCTTTCGATAACACGGAATTATTTTTTTTAATACGGGAAAAGTCGGCTGGGAGTCTTTTGGAATCCTTGGAGGTGGAAATCCCGTATTCTCCTCGGCATTGTTGCAAACCATGGGTATAATAACTTATACCAAGGGTAATAAATCCATACTACCCTTGCTTATACGTACCCATGGTCACTTTTTGTGTCCAATAAATTTGTACATAAGTTATCTTTTTCCATTTTTTTCCTTCTGTTTTGGGTCATTTTGTTGCCGTGCCAACAAGGAACCTTTAAACTATTAGACGCAGGCATGTTGTTGTTTCGTGCTGTAGTGTAAAATCGTCGCTGCTGTTTGGTTAAGTTTTATATGTATCGCTTCGCCGTGATACGACGATTTAGGTTTCATATTCGGGATTCCCATCGCTAGTGTAAATGCCAGTTTCGTCGCCTTGCTGAAGGTAATCCCTCCAAGCATTCGTTTTTTTTCAAATGATGCTAAGGTGTATCGTTAACGGAATGCTTTTGTTTTCTATGGTTGCGATGTTCCAGTAGTGGTTAAAATGCGACAGTCAAATGTTATTATTTCATTGAGTTACGTCGAAAAAGGTTATCAGCCAGAAAGAAGCAACCAAAATTTAAATTGCCGTGTTTTTTAAAGTTAACTTGACTACCACTATCATGGTGTATGCTTCGTCGTAATTGCTTAACTATTCGGGATTCCAAATTTACAATGATGAGTGTAAGAAATTAGTTTCGAAAATTTGCAATTTCTTCCATAATAATTGTTCGATTTATGGCAAATTTTGGCTCAGCAATACTTTTGGGGGTATCAAGCGATGTACCAAATTTCATTCCAAAATCCGACCTTTCGTTTGGGCTCCCACCAGACTACAAAAGTGCAACTAACGCACCAACTAACCAGCCAACCAACCAACATTTTGCAATTTGTTGTCCGTTATAGGCTACGCTTCGCTCCGCCAACAAGCAAATTATGTTTAACAACCAACGGGAGCGTCAACCAGGCAGTCGCTAGCATGTTCCAGCGTCTTACAACAGTTGATCGATTAATCTGGACAGTGTAACAACGTTTCAGGCCAAGGGCTTTCTGCGTTCCTAAAATATGGCTTCAGTGCAAAGCGTATTTTAAAGGTCCACTGAAAAAGAACCACGCGACCGTTGATACAGCATTGTCAAATTAAAAAAAAATATCATTTGGGGGTTGTTCTGATGTCAGTATAGGGCTGTCATCTTCTTTAATTAGGGCAAATATCCTCTAAACAAGAATTTATCCTCCTGTCACGGAGTACTTAGAATTCAACTAATGGCAGTTCGTTTTAAATTGTATTTCAACAGAGTGACGACCACGATGCGGAACAGAGGGTGGGGCGGAGGGTTGGCATTGCCCCTGCCCTTTTCGCAAACAAAAAAAATGGTCTTTCTGTACCGACATTTGCTGGTGCGGCGTTTTAAAAGGGTCGAAAAAAGGGCCTAAAAAGCGTAACAATCCTAGAACCACGAGATTCCCTCCTATAACATGTAATTTTTAATATGTGAAATTTTCAGTTCTATGCCAGCACCTTCTTCAGTAAACGGCAAATAGGACACAAATGTGTGGTAACTCCCATGCCTATTTGCTTTTTTCTGAAGAAGGTTCTGGCAATGAACTAAACATTTTATGTATTAAATTGGATGTTTGGAGGGAATCCAGTGGCCCAAGGATTGTTTTTTTATACAACCCTACCCTCGTCTGATGTTTTCGTGTCTAAAAAGGGCCTAAAAGAACCCCCCCCCCCCCAAAAAAAAGGGGGACAAAATGCTGACGGCTAAAAAGAAAAGAGCAAAAAAATTGTTCTGTGGCCTTTCACTCAAATTTGCCGACTGGGGGGGGGGGGGGGGGAGGGGCTGTTGCCGTCACTGAAGCAGAAACTTATGGATGGTGGGTAGAATACAAGTCTCAAATTTAGTGTGCACCCAGCTGGCGACACCACCTCGGCATCCCTAAAATTTTAGACCTCTACACCTATTAGGAAAAAATCTCGACTTCTACGCCCAATGCTCTTCATAGGTTTCAAGTTCCCCAAACTACCCAAATTGCTCTGATGGTCTAATCGTTCCTTTTGTGATTAAGGAAACACACAAATAAAAAGTATTAATACACGTAATTCCGATCCTATTTTCCTCCTTAAAGTTTCCAGTTTGCCAGAAACGCCAACGATCGGTGACACCTTCCCCTTCACGGTTTTTCGATAAATGTTTACCCGAAGGCTTACTCAAAGTAAACTGGTCGGGGAAAAAACATGTTGAGCCTGGCAACCGACTAGACCCTCTAAAAATCCTTCCTTCATGAGCAATATTGATCATACAGGAAGGTAATCTTTCTAGAATCGTCACAGACGGCAAACAGGTGGTTAGTTACAAGCATGCTTGCGCAAAAACCAACAGCACGGAATAACCACACCTTAACAATCAATCTTCTGTTGCTAATAAAACCATAAACGGACCTTATCTTTATCCGCTCATATCAAAGACTTAATGGGTCTTATCCGGTCACGTCCCACGATCCCTGACTTTTTCTCGGCAAACGTCAGGGGAGTCGTAACGGAAATTGAAGCATTAGGCAGGATAACGAAAATGTCACTGATACGTCATATTTTCATCGTGCAAAATGAGCAAAGTTAAAAAAAGTAAACTATAGACTTTATAATAACTCTAAAGCCCGTGAATGGTGTGGTCAGGTCTTCATTTTTATGTCTATGCGGCGTCACATTAAATTTCTGTTAAGTTTGAAGTTTTTCTTTACATCCCAGTTTTTAGTTGTGACTTGCCTCTGAACGGCCCTTAGAATGAAGCGATTATATAAATGGAGCTCGGACTGATTTGGTCATCGGCTCCAGAAAGGGTTTGGTAAAAGAGTCGACGCGTGATCGGAAAATTATTTTTTAGACTATGCCTTAGCACGACTGTCTGGTATGTCAAAGGTCCCGGGTTCAATCCTGGGTTCAAGAAATAAAAGGCCCCCGAAATGTGTTCGTGCGCATGTCGATTGTGACACGTGAAAAATCCTAGGTATTTACTAGCCGAATTGTTCCTTTCCGTCCAGAGATAATCTTTGCAGCTGTAACGGTAATACTCCAGTGCGTATTGTTTTCTTCTTCCCTTTACTGTCTTTGCCAACATGTTCTATTTTGCTAGAGGTACATTGGGTGACACACTTTCCACATTTTTTTAATAACTGTTTCTTTAATTTGATTGTATTTTTGTTTTGTTGTCGCGGCGAATTGCCTTATTTTTGTGTACTTTCCAATTTGTTAGCTTTTTAGAGTTGAAATTTGGCCTCGTTTTCAAAATACTGAATGCGGAAAAAAAAGAATGTTGAATGTTCATTTTCTGTTATCGAATTAGACATCGCGGTGAATTTTCAAGATGGGTTTTGTCGGTTTGTTTGGTATGACTGGGAGAGAAAAAGGAGGATAAGGGATGTTAGAGCTCTTGCTTAGGGGAGGCGATTGATTGCTAACAGTGGGGGAGCATAGTGAACGAAAGAAGTCCCCCCCCCCAAAAAAAAAGGAAACAAAATGACAATTCGCCACGTTTGGATCTGTTATTTAACTTTTATTTGAACTTTGCAAAGTAGCTTTGCATTTTGATATCACCACTTGCAACGGCCAAAGCATTTGGTAGCTTGGCGGAGTTCTTTACCAGTTGTTGTTTTTGGTTTGGTGTCAACCTCTTTTGTGAACTGTTTAAACTTGAATTTTGCCTGTTTCACGAAACATTAAAGTAAAACAAATTATTGTTGTTGGGTGAGGGGGTAGGACAGTTTTCCTTGTTTGCCGAAGGACAACTTTGAAATTAAGCAACAATGCTTAAACAGTCGTTTAAAAGAATAGAAGAATAGCTCCTTTGCTCGATCAGCTTGTAGCCAGAAAGTCCCCCTGGATGTGTCCAGGTGTACTGTGTTACAAAGTCCCAGTGGGTAGCTTACATTTCATTCATTCTTCAATTTAATAATTTAACAATACGATAAGTCCAAACCCGGACGTTTGCTAATCAATCACGGGATTTATAAAGCTTTTCTAGAAGTTTACAGAAATATAGCGGGATCCGTTTTGCTGCAAGCTTTCTGCAAGATTGGCAATATTTGGACAATTATCTCCAAATCCCTGACTCGTGTGAATTGGTGATTCATCGAACCTCGGATCCATCCATGGTTTTACCAGTTAAGAGACGAGTATTGCATTGGAGAAGCGGTGCAGGAAAGCCATCTCCTCTACTGCGGGCGGTGTTTCCCGTATCAGCATAAGGGTGGCGGACAGAAATTACCTTTGGGGGCAGATGTTTTCTTTTGTCTTTATTATTCCTTTACCAATGCCGCAAGTAAGGGGGAGGGTTGCAACGGGCGCAAGACTCCCCAACCCAGGAGGCAAGGGAACCCAAAATTCACAGCAGGAGGCACAAATATTTATGTAAAACTACTATAAAATAGGCCACAACCATGAGCCAAAATTGTTTACTGTTGGGTAGACCTAGATTTTATCCTTGCACACCCCCCCGCCCCTCCTTGACAAGGCCTAGCTGCAGCACTGCCCTTTACTAGAATGTCTGGTTTAATTTTTATAGTAATAAGTGACATGGGATGTTGCGTACTTTTAGGGTGACAATCACCGACTTATTCTGTACTTTTGATCGTAATCGCAGGAGCTACAAAAATGATCCCAACAAAACGATCGTCTCAGCCGGACCTTGGAACGCAGCTCCGGTCAACAAGACAATCTTTTTAGGCCTTATGCAATCATTATACGTCACTTTTTTCAGTCCAAATGTTGCACAATCAAAATTGATATTCAATATTTCATGTAACCAGCTATTGGATTTTCCCATGTGGCTTGCTGGCTAATGGTGGCTGCCCTTCCATGCGAACTTCGCAATTTTCCCGATCCCCGATCCTAACGTCTCCACGACGCCCTCAGCCCCAAGGGCTGTCTTTCGGCCAAATCAACTTGAAATTACCCAAGTTTCATCAGCATCACGCCCAGAAAATTATTTATTGATCCATTAACTTCAAATCTTGAATAGCCAAGCTAAAAGCCAGCCAGCGGCGTTAAGACGAGCGAACTAATACACGCTAAGGAAACTGGACCACCGCCTTCTGGTGGAATTAATTTGAGAAATAATCCCTCAATCCGCTGTTGTAACTTGTACGTTAGATCTCTCATAATCATTACAGCAGTTTTTGCAACAGCAACTTAATTTGTGAGTGGGCGAGAAAGGGTAGTAAAAGGTGCCTCCTGACGTGGCAAAACGCACAACCATCTTGTAATGCACATGTATTTAAATTTCAGAGCTATAAAATTTTGCTCCTTGTTCACCTAAAAAAAACAAAGACAACATTTGGAATGATGGGAGATGAAACCTATGTACCCTTGTAAGTACAAGTTATACGTAGGGTTTCATCTCACATTATTCCTAATGTTGTCTTTGTTTTTTTGGGTGAACAAGGAGCAACATTTTATAGCTCCGAAATTTAAATACATGTGCATTACAAGGTTGTTGTGATTTTTGCCTTGTCAGGAGGCACCTTTTACTACCCAGTTTTTGCAGATAATTTTTATCCCTTCTTATGAATCAGTAACGAGACGGTGACAGAAAAATCCGAACATTTGCAGAAATCGCGGGTGAAGGTAAAAAAAAAAAGGGGGGGGGAAGAAGTAAAAATCATCACTGTGGTCCGATAAAACCGTGTCTCAAGTTTATGCGGCAGAGAAATTCATTTTTAGCTGAGGGAAACCTTTTTTTCAGACACATTTTTGGACTTTCTGTCGTCAAAATCTCAAAAATGACATTTTCCATCGTTGAAATCGGAGGATTTTCTGAGGGTCTCTAAATTCCGGTTTCAATGAACTTGTGTATTAAGGCCTATATACCAGAAAAAAAAAA